>MU628446.1:20487-149066 GCA_025688805.1 Aspergillus egyptiacus
TAAAAAGCTTTAGATTTATAAAATTAGCTAAATAATATTTATTCTGGGTGTTTTAATAATAAATATACTACTTAATATAATGGGTTTGGATTGTTGACGTGAACGTACAAAATTTGGTGGAACAGTGAACACGTCCGCCCCAATTTTTGCACACGGCAAATGTAGTTCAGCCCACCTCATACAACGCCTCCCGCTCTCTAGTATTCCTGATCCAAGTCCAAGCGTTGTCGGCACATGGTCCACTTTCCGTTAAGAGAGAGGCCATTTCTGCGATGGGCTTTTGAGCAAGTGTTTTGTGGTTGTAAGAGGAAGCTACCAGCTGGTGGAGTTCGACCATGGAGATCGATGGCGGCGAGGCACGTGGGCACCCAGGTGTGTTCGGCACCTAGTATCTTAGAGAGGGTGAGCTGTATCCATCTCTACAACTGAGGAAAAACAGCAAGTCGGCGCACAGTCAATCTAGTGATTGTCTTTGGCAAGGAAGAACAACTGAACTGAACCGGCTGTGTGGGCGGTAATCCTGGCCCGGAAGAGAAGGATATAGCTAGCTACCTTACTAAGGATACCTTAGGTAGGTGACTCTTGTGTCGTCCTCCGAGACAAGAATTCTTTCTTATGAATGATATTCCATCAGAAAATTATCAGAGAATGCAAGGAACGCAGAGGTAGGATTCATATGATGCTCGAGGTATAGTTACTATAATGCAGTTTCTGAGACCGGTTGTAAGGGTTTAGTTAGATGTCAGAGCGCGGGAGTAGCTGGCCTTGCAATGGGATCTAGATGCCGTCGATACGGACATATGGTGTTCGGTAATACTACTGGGGCCACGACTTTACTAGTACTGTTCCTAGCTTACTACAGGTACCTCGTAGAATGACTTTAAACCTGTAATGATGCTGCTATGTGCGTCACTGAGAGCAGACGCTCCTTCCGCCGGTCAGCTCTCTGCAAGGGGAAGGCACCACCCACCTGGGCTCAGCTCAGCCGCTTGGGCTTCAGCTGGGCCTCAGGCTCTCCCGTCCTCTGCTCGCCTTGCCACCCCAGAATTGCAGTCCCCCCTCTAAAATTCCTACCTATATAGACGCTCTCAACGCACAATGTCATCATAAGCGTACAACCCAAGTCCATCTCTACCCAAACTCTGTATCAGTCCGTACAGAACCAGTCCTCACTCATTCATTCCTGACCACCACAAACCAAACCCAGACTCACCACCTGTAGCAATACCACTCATAATCCTAACAACGGACACCAGGAAATAAAAGAAATGAAAAAAAGGGGGCCAGAGGAAGTTGAACGTGCGACTTCCGGCGGGTCAAGTACCCAGTCATCAGGCCTCTTAAGCCCTACAAGCTGACGGGTGCTGTCCGCGGACCCGGGTGCTTTCCACTCGACTATCTGGCCCTGGTTGCCCTATAAGAGGCGGATTTGAGTCAAGTAGGGTGTCTTTCTGGACTCCTTGGGGTCGGTTTTGGCGGGGGTGCCGGTTTGGAGGGGGGTTTATGCGGTGGAGATAGTTAGGACGTGCGGGAGAGATGTAGATGGGGGCTAGAGATAGTGTAGATGGTCTCTGCTGTTTTTGAGTGGTTATACTGGTTGTATGTGTCTTTTTACTTAGCTTCGTTCCTTTTGTCTGGAGGGTTGGGGGGTAGAATGGAAGTGCCTGAGGTCGGGTCGGGTTGTCTTTGCTCCTTCCATGTGAGGGTCACAGGGGGTACAGCAGTGAGGAGATGACTTGGCCCTCTCTTTGTTGTTTGATAAAATTATGAAATCAATACACACATAATAGAGGTTAAAACTAAATGGTTCTTGATGTCTCCTTGTCAACTGTGAAGGGTTAGTACTGTAGATAGGTAGGTAGTAAGGTACTAGGTAAGTAAGGTAGCTCCGAGTTAGGGCACGACCGGCCCGGAACCAATCACTCAGCACCTCCAACAGCCCAGCCACTTCTAGGTATATATACTCGGTATAAGAAGCAGTATTCTATAATATCCATTTCCTTATAGCTTTTTATAACTATTTTGTAGTCTCCAAACTTGGCTTATATATTGATCCTTAACGAGTGGTCACCAATCTTTAGGCATATTGATATCTGAAAACATACATGAAGACCCCTATTTAAGCAGCCAGCATGCGTTGCAACTCGCTCCCAGTCTGATCCCAAGATATAATTACAAGCGAGTCACTAATATAACCACACCCCAACAGTAAGCAACGCTCTTGGTGAAAATATTTCATTTCAAAGAAACTCCTGCCACCTATGTTGGCTAACTAAAATGCCCCCAAGGGCGATCCGTGGGCCTGCTGCCTGTGCCACGAACCCCAGATACTCACTACTACTAGGTACCTATATCCCTACCCATCGAGCACATCGAGTTAGAGCAGCCGGTTACGAAAGAAAACAGATGCTAAGCAATACTACATACAGTCTTCATCCTCACCCACACAAACAAACACCAAATACACGTTTAAACCCAGCTGAATTACAAGGCCACTTTGAACGCATCGGGTATACTCATCTGGGCACCTCACTTTTCAGTGCCCAGAGGTTAATAATAGCATGCATTTATCAACTACTAGAGGATGAACTTGTCCTTCTTCGATCCGTATGGCAATCCGTATATATCATAATTTGTATCAGACTGCTCCTTGGATCGCTGGAGTTAGTATGACTGAGATCCCCAAGGCTCGGATCTCCCAGTAAGCGGGATCCGTCTTCTCCAGGCGCTAGTTTTATATCGAAAACATGACAAGTCGAGCGACGGTAGTGCGCAGATTCATCAACGCCAGCGGGCGTCCGATGCAGTTGAACTCGGCTGGCATGTCATTAGCAAATGGTTGCATTATCCTGGGGGTCGGCGTACCAAGACTGAAAGCAATCAAGTTGACTTATCCCTAACAAGACGGAATACTTATACCATCGCTCGGGAATGAACTACCCCGGTCGCTCATGGGCGAGTTCCGCTTCTTCAGCTGCGTTGCAATCCAGCCGGCTGAAATACGGGCGGCGAGTGGGCCGGGGGATCTGCGCAACGGATGCAGGAAGATGCGATATCTTACACAAGGCGACTTGCATAGAGGCCTGGCAGATATGCGCCCATTAGCTTGGATGCCATGTTTAATGCAGTCGTCCATGCGGCCTGGTGGGCGTATGATAGGATAGCGGGGCCTCACTCGACGACTTTCGCAGATCATCCAGCGCCACAGATCTTGGAGTTAATGCTCATGCCAGAGCAGATCATGATGGTTAGATGCTGCTTGTTGGGGTACTTGTATGAAGCTTTAGGATACCTAGCTGGAGTCCACGTGGAGGTACCTAGTACAGTAAGGTAGTCCAAAGCTTCGCATACACGTGGACCATGATGAGATCATCGCAATGAGCAAGGTTGGAAGCAGGCAGAATAATCCGCTTGTTCAGAATCTGTGGAAGGCTGGTAGCTAATAAGAGCGGACGATGGAGGATAAGAATAGCAGAAACGACGTCAGATGGCCTTGGATGGGGAAGTTTGTTGATCAACCGTAACCGCCGACTGTTTGTGATGTCATGGTGGTCGAGGGCTTAAATACTCTCCGGCTGGGCACCATCACAACCTCCTACACTGCCAATTAAACAACCCAACCCAGCTCTTCCTCCTCCGACCTTCTACCTTACCTGGATTACAAAGTACAAGCTATCTGAAGGTACCTCATCCGGTCAGAATGCCCCAAATCTACGAGCGCATCCGACAAGACCTCATCGCCCAAGAACGCACCCTATGGACCACCATCACCTCGGCCGAACCGGGCCCTGAACTCAAAAATCGCCTCTGCCACCCAGAAGCCATCCTGCTCTTCCCGAAGAAGGACATCATTACCGTGGACAACGTCGAGGAAGCCTTCAGCGAGCCGTTTCATCGATTCGACGAGTACAATCTGGAGGAGGTGCGGGTGATTGTGATTGATCTCATGGCGGGCACCGTCACCTATCGCATTCGGGCCAGTCGTGACGGGAGGCAATATGTGGCCACAGGCTCGAGCACCTGGGGTCAGGGCTCAGACGGGGAATGGCGGTTGATTTCCCACCAGGAGACCCTTCAATAATGAATGATCATGAACTTTAATTTCCCATGTCCACTGTCCACATTCTATGTGAAGTTGATGTGTTGAATCAACATGTTTTCTGGCGGTCTTTTTGTGATGTGTCGCTTCGACAATCTCGGCTGCTGATTCCTGAAACAACCACCAACGGGCGCTAATTTTTTGACGTGCAAGATTTTCTCCACCCCAACTACCGACGCTATTTAACTCCCCCTAGCTAAGTCCTAAGGCATTTTAATTTAATTCTTCCTACCAGCGCTCTCTCGCTTTTTTTCTCTCTTGGTTTGCCCTCGAGTCTGCAGAAATTTTGATTTCCGTTCATGTGTTACGTATAGAATGCATCACACAGACAACGAGCCCTGGCCTGGCTCAGGTCTACCATCATTTTCCCTGTCGGATCCCTCTCCGCGTACCCGCAAGGTGCTGATCGTTGGAGCGGGTATAGCCGGTATAGCTAGTGCTCTGGCTCTGACGCATGAGCTCAAACCCCACGAGCCAAACTTGCAGATCACGATCTTCGAGCGTCACGATGTGCTTTCCACATCCGGCGGCGCCATCAACCTCACACCGGTTGCCCAACGACACCTCGACCGGCTAGGCGTCCTCTCCGAGCTCGACCGCCAAGGAGCCGACGGCGGTGCCGATGTCGATGCCATCGAGCTCTTCTCCAGCCGCTCCGGGCGCTCTCTCAGCTCAATCGACTTTACAGATGGGCACGGCAACGGTATCAACGGCTACAAGGGCCGTCGTGTCATGCGCATCGTGCTCTCTCTCGCCATGCTCTGTGTCCTCGAACGCCACCCCCATATCCGCATCGTATACGGCAAGAAGCTCACCCGCGTGACGGAAGACCACAACAGCCAGACCATCCTCCACTTCGAAGACAATACCTCTGCCGTCGGCGACCTTGTCCTGGGCTGCGACGGTGTCCACTCCGCCCTCCGCACCTCCTACGTCGATCCCAGTCGCCCCTCCGAATACACCGGCCTCTCCTTCATCCAAACAACAATCGACACCCCCCCTCCCTCCTCCCCGTCTTCACGACGAACTAGCTCCTCCCATCGACCAAACAGCTCCACAAGCGCAACCTCAGACTACCCCTTCCACCACCGCCGCCGCCGCAGCTTCACTGCTAGCACCAGCAATCTCTCCTCCACCTCCAACTTCAACACCTCGCCTTTCAAACCCCTTGACCCAACAACAACCCCCATGCATCGACCCCCGTTTCGCACGACCGGCCTTGTCCTCTCCCGCCACGGCGACCTCCTCGGCAGCTACTGCGACCGGGACCACAACACCCTCTTCCTGGCCGCTATCGTGCAAATGCCCGAACCATTCCTCCCACGATACCGCCTCGACTCCTCAACAGCCGCAAGTAACGACCCCCGCCACCGAGTCGCCGTCCACGCCGCCCTGCAACACGAAATACACACCCGCTTCGGCTCCGCGGCCCATCCCTGGATCCGCGACGTCGCCAACCTCCAAACGAACTGGATGCTGTATCCGGTCTACCAGGTTCGACCCGGTGGGAAGTGGTGGAAGGGCCAGGTTATCTTGCTAGGTGATGCGGCGCATGCGGTTCGTCGCTACCCTGTCTCCCACCCATCTGGCGTTCACTTACCCTAATATAAGGCTCAAACTAATGGAATGATGCAGATGCCCCCGCGTGACGAATCCGCCGCTTACGCCCTTGACGACGCAATCATGTTCTGTCGGCTCCTCGCGCACCATCGGGACCAACCCCTAGAGGCGATCTTCGCCAGGTATGAATCTATCCGCCGGGGTCCCGTCGAAGAAGCGTTTGATGCGGCCGGGCGGATGTGGGCGACTCATCGCGATATGGGGTTTTTGGAGGGGCGGTGGAAGGAGTGGACGATGCCGTTGGTGTTGTGGAAGAGTCGAGGCGCTAGGAATGCAGCGTGGCGGTTCGATGCATATGATGTCTGATCTGACTTTGTTTTATTAATTAATTCCCAGTTCAGGGAGGACGCGGGGCGATTTTGTACGATAGAATAATTAGATAGGGTGGTTTTCTGGTTTTGCCCTATGATGATACAGTACACGAGCAATCATAATAATGGATGTGATATTGATTTTAATGGATAATTTGGGTGTGGCCACTAGACTAGCTAGTTAATATATCCTACACCACTGTCACTATCCCACAGTGACTAACACAAGTCAAGAGAAAGAGAAAGAGAGTAAGCTACAGTACAGTAAAAAGGTTTAGAAAGAAAGAGTCTGTCCAGCAGTTCCAACAACAGCCGCCTTGACGTTCTCGGCGCCGAGAAGCTCATACTCATACTCAACGCTGGTAAGAGAACCCTCAGGGGCGGAGCTCTCAGCATCGCCGAGGTCGTTGTCGCGGACAACAGCGTAGCCGTCCTCGTCCGAGTACCTGGAGACCACGGCCTTGCTGACGTCGGAGAAGACGTTGGACTCGACGAGGACCTGGGCGCCGATGCGGGCGTTGACGGCATCCGAGACGTTCTCGTAGTAGTTGTTGTACAGATGGGCTGTACCGAAACGGATGGAAGGAGCACGGGAGTTGAGGTTAAGCCAGTAGTTGTTGGCGTAGGTGACGCGGAGCTTTCCCTCGTCTTCCTCGGCGTTGCTGTCGGAGTGGCCGATCAGGGAGGACTTGTAGTGGTCGTGGATGAAGGTGTTGGAGATGGTGATGTAGTCGGAGGCGCGTTTGAACTGTGGTCAGTCATTATTAGCTAGGCCCGGTTGTTGGAAGGAGGTCGGAGAGGAACGTACGTCAAGAAGACCGTCGTAGTAGTCCTTGTCTTCGTCGCGGTTGGAGGAAACATCACAGTGGTCGATCCAGACGTTGGTGGCGTATTCTACTCATGTTAGCAATAGCGCTCGGCGTGGGGGTGCGGAGAGAAACGTACCGCCAGCGATAGCATCTCCGTTGTCAGCCTTGACGTTCTTCACGCCCAAGTTACGGATGATGACGTTGTTGGCCCTCTTGATGCGGAGACCAAAGCCGTCCAGGACAGCGCTGGCGTCGGCACCGAGGATGCTGGTGTTGCTGCCAACATCGATCTGGTCGGCTTCCTCGGAGATAGTGCCGCTGACAATAACGATCTTGGGCTCGTCACCCTCAACCGCCGCGGCCAATTCGTCGTACGAGGAAACAGTCGTGGTCGGGCCGCCAGCACCACCAGTGGTGCCGCCGTTCAGGCTGGCGAAACCGAAGGCAGCATCGCTGTCAGACGCAACCTTGTCAGTAGGGACAGGAGCGGCGGGGGCAGTGGTGGCAGCAGGAGTTTCGACACTGGAAGTCTGGGATTCACAGGGAACGGGAGCTGCAAGGGCCGGCCCTAGGCAGCTCGCGACGGCGAAAAGGAACTTGATGTTGACCATTTTGAACAGAGTCTCTTGATAAAAAGAATGTGAAGAAAAGAAAGAGTGTATGAAATGAAAGAGCGTGTATATGCAGTGGTTTCACAGGCTAGCTGTTGATGACGGGAATGCCAGACTCGGGGCAGATAAAGCAGTTTATATAGTCCTTCAACCGTCTATCCCACTCCGCCGGAGTCTATAACTGGGGAAATTACTGAAACCATCCAGCGCATCAACTTCCTTGACCTTGATGTTCTGGACCCGAGTCAGAGCCTTGTCGTCGCAGGTATAGAACAACAGTTCATAGATGCCATATCTTGGCTGTTGCCAAGACATCCCAAACTAGTTGGAGCCCAAGGGGAAACCAATCGCCATGGCCAAGGTTCGGAGGGTTGGATCGTTCGATTTATTTAGGTGAGACCGGAGGGCTTCCACAAATGAGTGTAGTTTGTTTCAGGTCGATACGCCAAGCCGCCTAGGGGGAGTGAAGCGGATAGTTATTCTGCAGGGTTAGACTCGATGCATCGACGCCTGGCAAGCTCGCTGCTCTAACGATGGCATCCGACAGGTGGAATATCGTTCAGGAGGAATCAGTAATCTCTTCGCATTGTGAGCTTGGGTGCTC
This sequence comes from Aspergillus egyptiacus, assembly GCA_025688805.1. NCBI lineage: Eukaryota > Fungi > Ascomycota > Eurotiomycetes > Eurotiales > Aspergillaceae > Aspergillus > Aspergillus egyptiacus. Next base: position 28,542 of record MU628446.1, read on the forward strand.
CGGTGGCGGAGATCGTCATGCAACTTTTTCACATATCGTACGCACTACGCAACTGGGTCAGCCTTATAGGCTACCGAGCGTGGATTTGACAGAGAGACTGTCCACGAAACGGGAGGACTGTTGCGACGAACGCTCGATCAAGGAGGTGGTGAGACATCCCGTATTGTGTGCCCAGTATTCGTGATGAGTCAGGTGCGGTGAGAAGTTAATGATGCGTGAATGATCTTGTTATTCACTAGATACTGCGTCAAGGAACGACAGCAAGGCTTAAGTCGGTCAGTAGAATGGTTTGACACGGTCCACTTCCGAGTCAGTCGTTGCTTGGCAGGGGTTTGATTCTATATCCGGAACGCTGAGCATTCGACTACCCACCCACCCAGCGCCAACTCGCAATTGATCACGGCACCGCGTTTGTCTTAATAATTGCTCCTAGGAGACATTATTGTCGAGGACTCGTAGACTATTATGTTGCGGCATCATTTTCAACCTCGTCTTTGTATATGAGCTGATATGCCACTCCCTCTGACCCTGAGCTCCCCGAGTCCCTAACTGCTCCAACCACGATCAACACGGAGAAGTTTTTCAGCCGTAGACTCGAGTTTTGAAATGGAAAAAAGAACTATCAAAGAACTCCTGGTTTAGGATCTAACCAGTTCGTTCTCGTCGCTCGCTCCTGGGCGTGACACTATAATGTCTGAGCTAAATTGCCTCGAATGGAACTGCCAAGGAGCCAAATGTGCCGCGAGAATGGCCAAAAGAGTACGAGACAGGAGGTAGGCTGGCAAAAGCGTTAGTGTCTGTATCTGTCATTGGTATTAGTTTTGTAGTTTTCTGTCATATCTCTGGGTAACACCCAACATAATCAATGAGATGGTCAGGAATTGGTAGGTAGACGATCTCTTGTTCGGAGCGATGTCATATGTTAGGCGCGCGGTGGGTGAAGTGAGAATGACACGGCAACGGGGAAGAGCTCATCGTCGGGCACCCGTGACCAGGTGGTGAACACCATCGACTTCCTCATTCCACTCCGGTGCCAACATCATTTTTCTCACCTTCACTAGCGAGAAACCAACTAATAGCGATACTGCATCTCTGACCCGGCAATGCAGTCAAGTACAATATGCCCTAGTTGTGTATTGATAAGATGGCCGAGGCTGCTTCGGTTCAACTGTAAGTTTTATCATTCAATCTCGTACCTTGACTAACACCACATGCGTATAATGCAGGTTTACCGGCTGCTGATATGGATACCCCGATACCTTGCACGCCCACAGTCAAATTGTGCTGGTAACTCGTATCAGGAACAGCCACGGTTGAATTTGCCCCCGGCCATTTTGCTGCTACCTATGTTACCGAGAATCAAAACGTGACGCTACCGTTGACCAAGATATACCTGGTGTCGGGTCTGACTAGACCTCATACAAGAAGTCTTCTGTTGGATGCGGTAACTCCTTCAACTGAGTATGACAGGGACTCCGGGGAAGAGGCTCCGCAGATAGCCCTAGACAAGGCGTTAAGAAGGAAAGTTTCGGTGGGTTGATCGTCTTGCTCGGATCAAGTTGGCGCTTACTCTGGGCCATCGGCCATTGCGTTCAACAACTGGCTCGCCAACGCTTAGCTGATGGTCGCTATACCATCTCTCCCTTTACTTAGCATCATTCTCGTTGGGAAGAAGACAATAACAATGGCAGTACTATACATATATTATAGCAATTATCACTGACAGTGAAAGAAAATACTGGTCGAGTTGACACATACCCTGTGCTGCTCCATCCAATCAGTCTGCCACAACACAGACTTGCCTAATCAGCGCCTGATTGAAACAACCTGGTACTGCCGGTCGTTCGCCGGTTTTATCATTGATATCACCCATCCGCAAGCCCTGCCTCTGAAACTTGTTGCCCTACTATCACTACCGCAACTGCAATCTGGCCAATGTTCTCTGTCAGAGTGATCATCTCGCGACATAATTACAGATATCAGGTCTTTACCTACCAAAGCCAAATCCACTCCTCGCGCAACTCTAACTCTCCACATAGGACGAAACCGAAACGGTGGCTTTTGGCCCTGTGCAAGCACCCCAAGATCTGTGATTCGCTCAAAGCAGGCAATTCTTTGGTTCTCGACGACGGCGACCTGAAGAAGGTTGTCCACATCCAGTGCCAGGACTTCCATGACCGTCTCGTTGTCGTGACCGGTCGACGGTACTCTCGTATGCGAATGCGATTCCATGTGCTGATATCTATATGTGTATGTCGCACTTGAAGAAGCGAAAGCGTTGCGGAAGCACAAGACAGCCCTGGGCGCTTGGACTGCCACACGACATTTTGCTGAAAGCAGGCTTTCACTCGAGGGCCCCGCACCGGGCAGCTTCAAGACCAGGGATAGTGAATCGTACCAGCGGCTCCGTAGCTCGAAAAGCGGTAGGCCGGATGCATCGCAGAAGACACGGCGCTGCGTGAGACCCCATGGATGGCCGTGGACTGTGAATAGGGTTGCTCCGTTCTGATCGGTGACGATGTAATCAAGCGGGTGCCATGGTTCTGGCCTGTTGCGCACGGTGATAGTCGTTTCTGGATCAGCCATCGTTATGCTCTCGGGTCGGATCGCTAACGGCCATTGTGGACTGGTGAGACGAGGCTGTTGGGAAAACGCCATGCATAATCTGTTAGCTTGGACACATGGTGCAATGCAGGGCTCAATGGGCCGCGCTCCTATTTAACCTCCTTCCTTACACAGCCCACCGTCGTGTACTTGGCATATTACTACGGGGCCCACTAGACTGGAACCCCGGCTTTCGGGCAAGCCTGTCTGACGGTTGAAAGTTGGTGATGTTGGTCACTCCGGCTTCTTGATTGGTTGACCCGGTCTTTTGGCCCCGATGTTAGGAGGTGCCAGGAGGATGAAACAATGTAACTCTATTCACAATCATTCGTGGCTATTTGCTAAGCTGAGGCGTCTGTTTATTGCTCCAACAGGAAGCGCAGGGACTAGGTTAGGTAACCCGAGGACAGATAATGGGGTCCGCTTTGTTACCAGTAGTCCGCCCACTGACTACTTCCTTCGACAACCTTCACGAACTCCTCTCCGATAATCTTATCAGTACGCTCGGAAGGGTGCAACTCATCAAACCACAGGTAGGATGCCTCGTTGGGGAGTCTTTGGCAGTTCTCTCCATTTGCATCACAATGCTTCACCCATCCTGTTACGTTTGCTGGCGCGGCCAAGTATCGGGTAGGGTTGTAGTAAATATCAGAGATCTGTGGAGTCAGCAACCATGAGAGGCAAAATTCTAGGTATAGGGAAAGCAGGAGAACTAGGAGAACAACAAAGGAAGAAATAGAAAAAACTTACTAAACCATACATATCCATAACCGCCAGTTTCGCGCCCGGATACCGACGTGCAATCACCCCTTCATACGGGGTCCTGTAGCGGTATACATCATTGACCGTGACCACAGATTCCCACATCCGATATTTTGTCTCCGTGGCATTTTTGTCCTGGCACCCCGATACCTCTTCCCCACGATCCGAATACTGCGGTGTAAGCTGCAACGGCGCGAGGTTCATGATCACGAAGTATCGACCACCATTGGCGTATACTGCGTCCAACGCCTGATAGACACAATCAATATAATCCGAGATCGTGGTGTTGTTAATTTGCGAGTCCGTGAGAAAGCCGTCGGTTCCCAAGTCATTGGTCCCGATCCAGATGGCGTAGACGGTCTCGTCCGGAGCGGCCTCCATAAACTTTTTGCCGCTAGGGGTGACATACTTGCTATCGGCGACATATGCGGGAATCTCGTACTCCAAGACAGACGGGTACAGCGCGCCGATCGGGGCGTAGTACCTTTGGGTGATGTTGTTCGAACACATCGCACCGGCAACGGCATAATTATATCGTGTCAAATTCCCAGGTATTGATGCGAAATGTGGCCAGACGTATCCCCCCGTCCAGGGACTGTTTCTGCCCTGTGAAAATCTCAGTATTGGAGCGGTTCACCATAAACGGTGGGAGATCGGTGAGATGAGGGGCGGGAGTGAATTGTAGGACTTACGACAGGTTGATCCCATCCTACCGGCGGCGAGTCACCATTGTGATTCAAGAAATATTCCACCCGGCCTTCATCCGTATAACTGTTCCCGAACGTGACTAGACTCTTCCAGGGACGTGGCCCCCAATGGTGAGATGGCTGCGCGAGGGCACCTAGGCCTAGGAAGAGTAGCGCTACCCCTTGGAAAGCAAACATTCTGTCGAGATCGAAGGTAGATACAGATTGCTTGCCGGCGAAGACTGCAGCTGGCGCTGGCAGTTATTTATGTCTTCTTGAGTTCCGACCGTCCCGCCACAGCCTCCGTCGATCCCGGCACTGCCGCAAGCATGACGCCAAAAATGGCAATGATGAGGGAAACCCGACGATTGTACTTCTATTGAAGGTTTGTATCCACACATTTCCACATTATTGGATCTTTTCGGTCATTGAGGACCGAACGCATGGCTTGGGCATCGGATCTGCGTTCCACGACTTTGCTGATATTTGGCGTGCTAGTCTATCTAGTCTAGTATGTTTTTGTCACGGTGACTGTGAAACGTCACGTACTCGAACAATCTGCCATCTCACAGGAACTCTCACAGCCTGGTCTAGGGCCTGTGCCATCTTTTGCAAAAGGATGCGAGTTAGGCTCCTGGTCGGACATCCATAAGTAATGCGGACAAGCAGACTGCCGGATGGTTGCTCCGACTCTTGAGCTGCTGCGTTTGCTGATCGGCACTCTGGACTTCTCCACCGCAAAAGCCAAGGTTTACGCTAACGAAGCAAGCGTACCCGAAGATATAAGGTACTGGATTGTCAGCTTCAAAGTTGGAGCTCTTATGTATCTACAGTAGGTCCTTCCAGAGTCAAAGAGCGGAGAATGTTGCCTGTCGCCTGGTAGATTGACTGCAATTCCGGACCTGGGGTCCACTACCTTACTTTCTGTAGGTACTTGATCGGCTGGGCTGGAGCCACACACATAGGGGGCAACGAAGTAAGCATGAGGATACATACAGCAACTTCAACCAAATTGTATCAGTTGTACGCAGTAAAGCATCCCAGTGCAGTCACAACTTCTGTAAAAGATGCCCGTATTGCTCCCATGACCGAGCATTCATCCAATGTGGAAGTGGACCTCGAGTCCGGGATGAAAGCAAGACTGACTGATATAGGGCCATATCAGAGTAATCTTCTCCCTTCCACCTGCACTTCTACCAGTGAAGCGGTAGCTCAGGTCTTAAGCCGCAGTGAGATCTTATGTACCGGAATTAGGTTCCTCGAATGACACGCGCAGTGACTCATTCAGCAGTTAAACTTCACACGGGACTCAGGTCCCGGATTATCTACCTTACCTTTGAAGTAGAAAAGCCATCTCTTCCCCCTCTACCTAGCTCTCCGCGAGTTCATCCTCAGTTCTTGCTGCAACTCTCCTCCTGATTCTACATCGCTATTTGCCTCCCTTCTGAATCTATCCTCTCCATCTATTCTGCCGCCATCCCTCTGTTTTCTACACCGATTTTCCTGGGTTGTCTCTCACACTCCCCCCGTTCCACCAATCTTCTAATAACCAAGTGTTCTCACCATGTCCGGAGGACTCGTGATAGTGCCTATGTGGCCTGCCGAAGTCAGTTACGCAAGTCCCGTCCTCTCAGCAGCAACGGCAGGCACGGGCACTCGCACAGGAACCAGCGGAGCCCGATCGCGGCGAACAAACAGATCCTCCTCAGACGAAGACCGTGTCAAAAGTGGCGATGGATTTGAGGAAGAGGATTTGAGAGCCGGAGGCCCAAACCTCTGTGAGGCGCCATGCTATAGCGTTCCAATTCCGTCTGACCACAGGTTCTACCACGCATTGTGGATTCAGGGCTGCTACAAGCCTGAGATTGAAGAAATCAGCCGTCGCCACAGGGTCAGTACAAGCGATATTTCTTACGTCGGCCGCAGATCCCGTCACGACCTGAACAGCGAACCGGTCCTTACTGCGCTTCTAACAACCTCCCGCAATAACCCGACTCAGCATGGGTGGGCTCAACTCGCGAAAGATGTCTGGAAGTTATTGCGGGATAGCGGCATACGTCCGATAACGGTCGAGGTAGTCGACCAGCGCTTCAACCAAGCCCCGTACATATTTCCGTGTCGGGAGACCGATGAGATCTATCCTGTCTGGGAGCAAGTATGCAAGTCTATCCTTGCAAACATAAATTTACGAGGAATAATCTCAATCGGTTGCCATCGTATCGGCAACGCTTCGTATCAAGAGTCTTGCATCCCAACTGTCCTCGTTACAGTTTCCAGAAGCTGTACGCGTCAGTGGAAACCGGTCCGCGAGGGTATTCTCGACGTCTTAACCTCATACCGTTTGCATATGGTCGCTGTATTTATCCGCAAAGACATCGGTTCCCTTTCCTCAGGCGTTATTGAGACCCGGGAAATAGGCTCCGATGAATGCACCGCAACAGCAAGAGAGGGAATGAGCATTAGCCCTCACGGGCTTAATCGGTCCCAAGGAACACTCGGCGGATGTATTGAGCTGTACAATTCCCGCAGAGAGGAATGGGTGGAATTCGGGCTGACCTGCACTCACTGTGTGCTGCCCAGTGAGGAAGAGGGTATGAGGCATTGGTCCGAGAATGATCAAAGGAAGTTTCTTCAGGCCTATCCCTTTAAATAAGCGCTCTGCTAATTTTACATTGCAGAAACACTGGCAGACTGGACAAAGATGGGCGTTCGGATTGGCGATGTAAATGCTCCCCGGCTACTTCGGGTAGACTGCCCTAGTCAGAGAGACATCGAGGACGGCATTCGTGTAGCGCGGGAAACAATCATGGACATCAAGGAAGACCCGATTTTCTCCAAGGTCGATCACGCAGAGAGAATTGGCGACTACGTTATCGAACCGGATAGGAGGAAATGAAAAGCGCTCAGCAAGACCCTCAAGCCTTTCGAGCAGTCAGAAGCCCATATGAGCCGCTATCTTGAGAGCGGAAATAACGTGCTAGGCGTGGTATTCGCAGTTTCAGGTCTCGTAGAACGGCCAGCAAGAACGGCTTCCCCGAACGATGGGTCTCTGCCAACGATCAGGGATTGGGCGCTGGTGCAGCCTAGAGCCGGTCGGGTCCTGGGATCTAACGAGGTAAGCTGTTACATTATAGGCATTTTTGCGTCATCCTGTCTACTTTCAGCGAGTATCTGACGTATTCAGTTTTCCAAACATTCGAAGCTGGAGCTCGACAAGATGGAATTCCTGCCTGTCGGCGAAAGAATCCGACCAGGACAGCTCCTTTATAAATGGGGCCGCAAGACCGGCGCAACGAAGGGGAGATACAATGGCTTGAGAACGGCTTATATATCCGAAGAAATCGTTGCAGGCAAGGTAATAAAGAAGCCGACCCTGGAGCATACCGTGGTCTCGATTAGCCGTCACGATGTGTTTGAGTTGGAGGGAGACTCGGGCGCTTTTGTCTATTCCAACCGCGGCCATGTGGTCGGAATGTGTTTTGGTGGTTTCAAAGACGGGTATGCCGGTTATTTTACCCATATTCATGATCTCCTAGATGACATAACGAGAGTCACTGGGGTGAAGGATATCCGACTGAAGCAGTGACGGGCTGTCGTACAGCAGTGGTTTTCGCAGGGCTCAAGCCTGTTTCTCTTCGTTTAGTTTAAAAATATTAAATGGATATGCCTCTTGAGTTTTCTGCCAATTAAGATAGGAACCTGTGCCATTGATGTTCGAGCGCCTCGTGGCAGCAAAGGCTTATGCTGGGAACAGTATGGGTTTCTTCAAGGGCCAATTTGAGTGTATGTTCGTGGTCGTCTCTGGTCCACTCCGAGCTATTAGAAGCAAGGCTCACAAAATGCCCAAGTTCGAGGGTATAGAAGTACAATGCCTGCTGTGTGCAAGGGGGAATACGGTATAATGAATGGAGAGGCGGTGGCCCCGTAGCAAGCCAGAGGTGGTCGAAAGATCCGAGCGGTTAGTAAGGGAAACTCGTAAGCTTATCCGGGATGGAGTTCGAGTTCGACACAGCCCAGATGCGAATCGACGGGTGTGGAGAGACGGTGAGCTAGCTGAGCTGGAGCCGTGAGACTGGGATCGGTTGCTGTTTGGGGATGAGCGACACGAGACCAGCCACTAGGCCTGATTAGGACAACAAATCCGCGTCTCTATCTTATCGGAGTGTGCTTATCGGAGGTTGAGACCCTGTGGCCATGCGAGGAGAGAGGAGGTGCTGCATGAGCTTATAACCTGTCCATTTCCTGCTGGAGAGGAGATGCTTCTTGAAATTTCGTCTTACAGTTCCATTAAACTTGATCACTCATTACCGAGTGTCGGCCTAATCGTGTGGGCGGATCTTCATCGTTTTTCTCCCTTCATATACCTCCCCATCCCCCGGCATTTAATATATATTTCTTGATACAATGGTCCTCGATCGCCTCCAACAACTGACCCATCAGGTCACAGCCTCTTCTCCCCCTCCGCATCCCTTGGACCCCCTCACAACCGCCGAAATTGATAGCGCCGTTGCCATCATCCGCAAGGAACATGGCAAGGTCAACTTCAACGCCGTCACACTCTACGAGCCGCGCAAGGAGGAGATGATGGCCTGGCTGGCAAACCCTGAGAAGGCTCCTCGCCCAGCTCGTGCTGCAGACGTCGTCGTTATTGCCCCAGGAGGCAAGGTGTATGACGGGGTTGTCGACTTGGAAGCGAAGAAGATCATCGAATGGAAGCACACTTCCGGCGTGCAGCCTCTGATCACGATGGAGGATTTGCAAGAGGTCGAGCACATCGTCCGCAAAGACCCGAAAGTTATTGAGCAATGCGGAATCCTAGGTATTCCCAAGGAGGACATGCACAAAGTTTACTGCGATCGTAAGTCTAACCGTTGCGTGCTTTTGTGGACTCACTCTGACAGCAGTAGCCTGGACAATTGGATACGATGAGCGATTTGGCAGCAACGTCCGTCTGCAGCAAGCTCTCATGTACTACCGTCCGCACGTTGATGACTCTCAATACACCTATCCTTTGGACTTCTGTCCTATCTTCAATGCAGAGACAAAGGAAATCATCCATATCGATATTCCGCCTGTGAGGCGGCCCCTTAGCAAGGCTGCGCCTAACAACTATTTGCCCGAGTCGATCGAGAAAGAGGGCGGGTACCGAACCGACATCAAGCCAATTCATATCACCCAGCCAGAGGGAGTTTCCTTCAACGTCAAGGGCCGCATCATTGAATGGCAGAACTGGAGCATCCATGTTGGCTTCAACTACCGCGAGGGTATCGTCCTCAACAACATTACCTACAACGACAAAGGCAACATCCGGGATGTCTTCTATCGTCTCTCGCTCGCTGAAATGGTTGTACCCTACGGAAACCCCGAGCATCCCCACCAGCGGAAGCACGCTTTCGACTTGGGGGAGTACGGCGGTGGCTACATGACTAACAGTCTGTCCCTTGGCTGTGACTGCAAGGGCGCCATCCACTACATGGACGCAGCCTTTGTGAACCGCGCCGGTGCTAGCACTATTGTGAAGAATGCTGTCTGTATCCACGAGGAAGATGCGGGTATCCTCTACAAGCACACCGACTTCCGCGACGAGTCCATGATCGTTACTCGTGGCCGCAAACTGATCATCTCCCACATTTTCACTGCCGCCAACTACGAGTACTGCGTCTACTGGATTTTCCACCAGGATGGCACCGTCCAGCTTGACATCAAGCTCACCGGTATCTTGAACACCTATGCCATGAACCCCGGCGAGGACACTCACGGCTGGGGCACGGAAGTCTACCCTGGAGTCAACGCCCACAACCACCAGCACCTGTTCTGTCTGCGCGTCGACGCCAACGTCGACGGGCCAAACAACACCGTTTTCCAGGTCGATGCCACCCGTGGGCCCGGCGAAGTCGGCAGCGCGGAGAACAAATATGGCAACGCCTTCTACGCTAAGAAGACAAAGTTCACCACACCACGCGAGGCTATGTCCGACTACGATGGCTCTACCAGCCGAACCTGGGAGATTGCAAACACGAACAAGCTCAACCCTTACAGCAAAAAGCCAGTCTCCTACAAGCTTGTCAGCCGCGAAGTCCCCGGGCTGCTGCCCAAAGAGGGCGGTCTCGTCTGGAAGCGAGCTGGTTTCGCTAGACACGCTGTCCACGTTACAAAGTGTAAGTCTCTTCATCTTCTCTCTAATTATCGTTGGCGCGGGAACCGACTAACAAAATCCAATGCAAAGACTCCGACGAGCAAATTCACCCCGCAGGCCGACACGTGCCCCAGACCTCCGGTGAGCCCTCTCAGGGCCTGCCCATGTGGATCGAAGAAGCCGGACCCAACTGCTCCATCGACAACACCGACGTCGTCCTTTGGCACACCTTCGGTCTTACCCACTTCCCCTCACCAGAAGACTTCCCCATCATGCCTGCCGAGCCCATGACTGTTCTCCTCCGTCCGCGCAACTTCTTCACTCGCAACCCGGTCCTCGATATCCCGCCTAGCTTCTCCCGGGCACCGTCTCAAGTCGCTGCTGGGGCTGGGGCTTGTGGATGCAGTAAGAAGCCTTCTCCCGACGGCTCTAGCGTGCTGGTGTAATGAGCAGAGGGGTTCCTATACTTCGATATGACCGTTACGTATATAATCTTGTACGAATTTTCTTCTTGTATATAAGATTTTCTTTTTTTTTTTTTTTCTTCTTCATTCAATATGATCTCTCCATTCCTGAATACACGCACAGAAGCCTACGATGAAACAAATATATAGTCACGGGGGAGCACCTCACCAAATGCGTCCTCAGAGGCTATCTCACTGAACTCTAGACTAGGCAGTGTATAGCCTCATCCATATCTCACTCCGAGATCCAGTGTCCTTTCCTGCCCACCGGCCTTATTATCACACTTAACCCCAATTTTATATCAAACTATCTTCAAAGCCTATTTACATGCAATTGTGACATCCTTTGAAACTGCGATTGCCACTTTTGGCCTTAGTCATAAACAACGATGACGCTGGCTGGCCGCATCTCCTCGCCCCGCTCAGATTATCTATCCATCCACTTCCGAGGCGAAGCTCCTTACTTAGAGCCAAGCCAGCCCTAACCTGAAAGTGACCTCACATAAGATCAACGTCCTTGATGCCAGCCCGGGCTCTGGGCCGAACTACTCTACCAAGCAAAGATTTCGGATAAGCGTGAAGGCCTGGGACCTTACAGTGTTCTTGGTTCATCGTTAATACTCCGGGGGTTACCATGAGTTCTCGGGTGCGGTGTACTGCGGACATCACTGTCTTATTTAAGGGTTTTTGTTGCAGGAGTGTAAGCATAACTCTAGGGAAATGTGGGTTTCAATGGATGCGGTTATAACTGGCCGTTTGTGGGAATGGTAAGTAAACTAACGACAGTACCCTACCTGATGGTAAGTAAATCTCAACACAGACAGCAATTTGAAACATGACATCTTACTCAGACATGAAAGGCAGATATATAATACAGGATAGCAACATCACATTGCAGTCAGAAATATCAGGCCAACAGCATCACAAGAATCATGCGTTGTCCACTTGCAAAGGATAGCTGTGCCAGCAGCCTTCGCAGTTCTGACCTGACCCACACCGTAGACCCCAAATCCTCCGCATCACCCGGATCATTTCGTCCTCCATATAAGGGTCACCACCAAAGGGAGAATTCTCTTCCTCCCAGACGTCATTGTCTATCTGGAATAGTCGCTCCCTTTTTCCTATCTCAACAACTTCCAAATCACCCGATGACGGCGACTCGGGTCGCCTCACAAGCATAGATCGGCCGACTTGACGAAGAATATGTCTGAATGTAGGATTTATGCCCTCCTCCGGCTGTCCCAACGGTATGCATCGCAGATTTCGGAGCTTCTGAGATATTTGATGGGTGGATATAAGAGTCCAAATCGCGGTGGCCAGTGTCTCATCTGTTGCAGCATTTATGGCTACCTCTCGGAGCAGGCGTTCGTACTTACGACGCTCTGGACGTTTTGAAGGATCACAGTGGAGCTCAAGCACTAATGTACGGAGCATCGGGAACTGACCCAGCGCTTTGTATCGATCACATTCAGCCCGGCTTCCCATTGACCGCTTGATTGGGAGGCGCAACTCATGCAGATTTGGGCAGAGCTCAGCTAACTTGCAAATCTGTCTGTTGTCTAGCAGCGGATATTCATACTGCATAAAGCCAAACATCACATCATCGTTACTTAGAAACGGTTCATACCATTCAGATTTATAGGTCTCCATTGGTTGAATCGTCAAGCCTGTCAGCGTTTGCCCATGCCGTTCAAGGATGCTTTCAAGGTCAGGGACTGTTTTAATGGCCTGAATGTGCAGGAATTTCAATGGCCGAAATGCCTTGATCGCAGCTATGACTTCACTGGGGTCGTAAGATCCCTCCGTTTCCCAGCGGAAAATGAGTCTCTCTAAATTCTGCAGAGTTGGCGCAACCTCCTTTACCCAAGAAATTCCTGCTGTCAAATGCAGGTTCAAACATCCGAGGCGCGAAAGGTTGAAATATCTGGTTATTCCGGATAGCATTGTCTCGGAGCAATCTCGAGTCCCATACTCTTGAACTACTGACAGTGTATCAAGGAATGGGGCTGCATTGTACATGAGAGCAGCATGCGTGCTTTCAGCTGGAGCCATTTTTTCGTCGTGAGGTCCATATACCCGAAGACTGAGATGTTTCAGATTTGAAGCCATTGCAACTAGTGAGAAATACTCTTCAACCTGAGTCAAGCGTGGAGTTCTCCCATCACGAAATATAGGGAAGTCCAGAGCAACAGCATGAAGGTTCGGCGAGCAAATGATATCTAAAGGAGACGGAATGACATACGGCAACGAACGAGCTGGCCGTATCAGGCCGGGTATGTTGAAGTTTAGTGCCCGTTCTCCCCAGAGGTTTAGGTGGCACTCTGGGTGATACTTGCGAATAGCACCGAATAAACTCGCTGGGAATGGGTCGCCCATATAGTAATTCATCTCCGTCAGATGTCGGTGAAGGCATGCTAGTACAGTTACAATGCCAGCCCAATCCATCCCCTTCCGATCGGCAACCTTGGGCATCATATATTCAAGAGGCATAAACGATGCATGTGTCAATGTCTGTGTCAACGACTGCTCTAAGAACATGTCATTTTTCGCGTCCCGAAAAGGGCTGCAAGATTCCAAGCGGACATTTTGCGCTCCGTGCGGAATTCTCAGTGGAGGTAAACTCTCCAATGTAACTGTATCATCATCATCTCCATTTGGATAATCGAGCCATGTCCCGTAACACATGATATCTATTGTTCTGGTATACTTAAGGTATTGCTTTCCCCGACCAGTTTCGGTAAGTTCTGAAATTGCAGTTGCTAGTCCATCGTCTTGCAGCCGGTGCCAGTAGATAGTGAGTTTGCTGTAGAACAACGGTGCCGCGATAGAGTACCACCGCTTGTGTGTCTGGCTCAAGGAGGAGAGATCATGGTACGAGGAATCCTGCACCTACTCTCTGTTAGTTCGAGGAGCGGCGTTTTGGTAGACGGGGCGAGGAATTACATACGAAAAGCCCAATGTAGCGTATGATTTCGACGGGGAGACGCTCCATTTTGAGGATATTCTCGGACTGAAGCTTCAGTCTGAGACGGATGAGGTGATATTAAAAGGATATTTTCGGGCTAGCTGACGATAATAGGATAGCAACGCGGGAAGAAGTCCTTGGATGATGACGGCGTAGAGCACGTTTGATGGACGAGGGTAGCGAGAAGAGATGTGGGCACAGTTGACAATGATGAGAAAGGCTCTTTCGAACGTGGTCAAAGTAGAAAGAAGGAAGAGGACAAATCCGATGAAATTAAAGAACGCGGATAGAAGCAGAGAAGAGGAGATGCAAACGGAGAGAAGCAGATGATCAAGAGAAGCAGCATGAAGAGACAAAGATTGAGTCCTGGAAAAGGACACAGGGAGGTAGATTTCCGGAGAACGACGAGAAGCCTAGCTTGGAAGGAAAGACTGACAACCTAGGATAACCACACCGAGTGGGAGGAAAGCAGATCATGAGGCAAGCTCAGAAGTCTCTGCCCGTGGGTTGCTCAACATCACTGCTCAAACAGGAAATTGTCATGGTCAGTCCAGCCCCGGTGCCCTTCGTCAATCCCAGGAAGCCTTGCGTCTCCTAGGCCTTCCAAGATTACCTTGCTAACGCCGGTCCATGGTCAAGCCGTGACTGGGAGAAGATGAGCTTTTATTGACTCTGGACTGTCTATCATTAATTCTTCACTGGGCCTTGAGGACCAGTGACCTCTAAGTATTCGGCATATCACCCTGACTCGGGAATGGTGGAAGTTGGTTCACTTTTACAATCCCAGGGCAGGGCCTGAAGGAGAGTAAGAGCCAGTACAGCTGGTGGAGTATCTACGGGAGGAGTCGAGGGGTATTTACTCGATATAATCATATGGCCACTGTAATGGTTACATAGAGTAGCATGAGCACTAAGATCTTCGCGAGAACAAAACAAGATCCAACCGTTTGTACCTCGGGCTATTTATGCTAAATAGACACAAGGCATGGAAACTATAAAGAGAAGATATGAGTCCGCAGAGAAACGCCCGTAGAACAGATTCATATTCCAGCTGAGACAAAGAAGAAAGAAATGATGGCAGAAAAGAACACCATACACCCTCCGAGAACGAGAAAGCACAGCCTCCAGAACCAAATGGAGGCGGTCCCGGAGAGACGGGAGAAAGTAAAACCGGTAAATGCACCAAGAGCACAGCGGAAACCGTATGCTATGCACATCCGTCAAGTCGTATCCAGTGCGTCGTGTCCATGGCTAGTTTAGATTCCGAGATGGTGGGGTAGCGAAGAAGAAGTGGCATGGCATGGAGAACGGAAAATGGCAGCCCGAGAACTTATGCGTCAGAGGAAAGGATATGAAAGGTCGAGCGTTCACGATTTGGCCATCTGGAATTGTCCCAGGACTCCACCTGTAGCTCCGGGCGTCAGCGCACCGGGAGTGTGATGTTGGGGGGTCTGAGCGCCAGCAATTGGGGTACTCGGCGTACCAGCAGCTGAGTATATTGTGGCGCCGTTGAGATTCGGTGTTTGATGTGGGTTCATATGGTAAGTCAACGCCGGCATCTGGCCGTTCAAACCCCATATTTGTCCGGAATACTTGGATTCATCAATCTTGCCGTTGAAGACTAGTTGGCGCATCTTCCAGTAGATCTCTCCCGTTACGAGAGAGTCGGAACCGGCCTGGTGAGCGATGCCGACTCTTTTCACTCCAAGTTCATCGGCGATATCCTGAAGTCCAGATTTTTGGCCAAGATTCGTGAGGATCTGAGCAGCGGCAGGGGTTAGCGGAGAGTCATTGACAGCTTGGTTGCGTCCTGCGTGTTTCATCAGGTACTTAATATCGTATAACGAAGGGAAGAAGATGTTCAGGAGCTTGTGGAATTCCTCTTCGTTCTCGGGAAGGGACTGGCAGAGCATAATCTTCATCAGATAACCAAAGTCGTAGCCGGAGTGGAACGAAATCCAGTGAACGTCGTCCAGGAGCACAAGCCCGGAACTTATTAGCAATGATCCAAATTCGAACGGATCAATACCATTCTTCTCATGTGTGGAGAAGTCGATGCCCGCCTTCGCCAGCATGGCCGTTGACTCCTGCGCGTACATGTCCTCCTCCAGCGAGAATCGGAAATTGAACTGCCACGTGCATGGCGCAGGCACCAAGGCGTTTCCAAGCGGCTGACCGTTCGCATCCGTCGCATCAGGTGGAGGAACTTCGCCCTTCGGCGAAAATAGCGTGATTCCGAGCTGAATCATTTTCAGCAGATCGACATTACACCGTAGAGTTTGGTAATGGTAGTCAGCTTTGTTCGTGAACGCTCCGATCGGCCGGGCGACGATTCCAGGGAACTCTGTGTCCTTTATTTTGTCAGTGATGAACGCCAGGCCATCGTTTTCGCAAGCTTACCATGCTTATGTAGGGATATTTGTCGACCAACTGTCGTAAAAGGGCCATCTCCTGAGCCAGATTGTGCTTCCATACGTCACGTATCCTTGTCTTTACTGCACCCGCCTTCCCCTCAAGTGTAAATCTCCCATCGTGCGCCTGATGTAATTGCTGCTGCTGCATCTGCGCACCTCTTGCAAACCCCATCTGCGCCGCATGGCTCGCGAGCCCCGTCCCCCCACCGTCCGCAGTACCCGCAAAGCCAGCGACCGACATCCCGTTGCCGACTCCAGCACCAGATAACGTAAACGGATTAATGTTCGTGTTCGGATTACCGGCCGCGAAGCCGGGATGGCCACCTAGGGAGGGCGGAGGGAGAGCGGTGTTGCTAGATTGGGCGTGAGGGTGATGCTGTTGTTGCTGCTGCTGCTGGAGATGAGCTTGGTGGAGGTGTGAATGTGAATAGGGACCGGTTAGGCCTGTAGGGCCGTATCTGCCGACTGGAGGGGGCATGGTGATTATAGCGACGGCGACTCTAGTTGCTGATCGTGCATTTGATAAAGGTGGGAATTTGATGAGACGGAGAGACACCCAAAGCTGCCGGCGGTTAGGTCTTTTTGCGGTTCGATAATGCCACCCCCCGACCTTGGAAGGGAAGGCGGAGAGACCTATCGGCGCCGCGTTGGGCTTAGTGTGCCAAGACCTGAGTTTCTCCAGCTTGAACTTCACCTTGTTACGCACCACGGGACGAGTGTCTGTTTGCACGTCGAGTTCTACTGCCACCGTGATCGGACTACGTGGGCTCTGTTGTCCAACTGACCCTTTACAACTTTCTACTACCAATTGATCGCATAGCAGCGCCCCGGCCATCCGTCATCACAATGCCTGCTCCGAACCCCACCGGCTTCAACTTCAACGAGTTCAAGGCTGCGGCCTCGCCCCGGTCTCACTACGCTAAGAGGGACCCCTGGGCTCGATAGTACGATATCATGTTACTTGAAATGAGGGATGCGTGAAGCTAACTGTCCGCAGTGAGGCGTGGCGGTACACCGGCCCCTTCAGCCGTTTCCAACGATTCAAGCGCATCTTCCCTGGCTTCGGCATTGCGTCGGTTGCCTTCGCTGGCTACTGCGCCTACGAGCACTTCTTCCTCCAGGACTCTCACCACCACCACGATGATGGTCACCACGGGGAAGGCCACCACTAAATGTTCGCTGAGACAGATATCAAAGGAGCAATTCGGTCGAAAGAGCGGTAGTGGATAGAGGAAGATGCAGGATAACCCGGGTTTCCACGGTTGGAGTCACGTCAGAGTCTCGAAGGCGACGCCGCGTCCTAGACGCTGAGTGGCCGGGATTATGCTATACTATAGAAAGGGCTGTTCTCCAGAACATTTGTCTGGGTACTACGCATGGCCTAGCTCTCCAGCGGCGCTCGGGTTTTATTTTGTCCGTGTACATAGCTTGTTATTTGTATCAAAACTACTTTATGAACTTTCAATTTCGTATTTCCGCTGGTTGCTTCCAAGCAAGAGGTATGATATCCCCGTGTGATGTCATTTTAAACCATCATCTCCGTCTATATACGAGTCGAACAAATCCACATGTAAGACAAATCATTCCTCAAAAACCAGCGAGACACCTTCGTCACCGGCAGTAACAATTCTCTTTCCATCAAACCCTTGCACGAAACCCATGATACCACCGGCCTGCTCTCCCTCGTCGTTCTCCGTGAGGCCCAGGTGGCCCTTCCACTCGTTTAGCAGGCCCTGCGCTGCAGCAACGGTTCCACCACGAGCATCCCAGCGTCTTACCACGCCGTCGATACCGACGGAGGTGAGAAGATGTGAACGGCCCTGGCCCGCAGCGACAGCATTCAGGGGGCTCGGACGAGTCACTGCAGCACCGCTTGAGCGACTCTGTAAGAACTCAACCTTGACCACGGCGCCCTCATGAGCCTCCTTGATATGCCGGCGGACGGCGAATCGGTGAGCGGTATCAAATAATGCGATTGAGCCATCGACAGAGCCGGCTGCGAGGAGAGTCAAGGGAGGGGCAGAGAACGAGAGCGTCTCGACGCTGTCGGTTTGTGGCTGCAGAGAAGCGAGAAGGGTCCCCGCCGTGGCGGCAGATGTTTGTGTAGCGGCTCCCTTGCCCTTGCCCTTGGCTGCACCGCCACCAGCTCCAAGACGAGGCAGACCGACAATTTTGATATGACCCTCCGCACCACCAACAGCGGCAAACCCACCACTCGGCGCAATCGCAACAGAATACAGACCACCTTCAACTGCGAATCGCTGATCGTCCGGCGTCAGACCGACAACAGCACTCGTGCCAGCGGAGTAAGAGACACCGGCCGCAGCGGCAGCACCGAACACATCGAAAACATAGAAACTCCCATCCTCCGAGACCGTTGCAAGAAGATTCCCGTCAGGAGACCACGCACCCGCCGTACAAGGCCCGGTGTGCTGGAAGAAGCTCTGGACGATCGAGATCGGCTCCGACGTCTCGTTGTGGTTAATCCGGAACACCCAAGCACTGCCATCGTTACCTCCCAGCGCAATAACATTACTCTTCTCCTCATCTCCATTCGCAGCCGGACAAGCTGCAACCCAGTTGATCTCCTCCACCTCCTGCACCTCAGCGACAAAAGCCCATGACGTACCAGTCTGCTGAGCTGACGTATCCCGCCACGCGCGCAGCCGACCATCCAAGCCCGCTGTGACGATATATTCACCCCTCGGCTCCGTGAATGCAACCGCATTAACAGTATCCGTATGACCCTCCATCTTCACAATCGGCTTCAGCGACTCCCGCTCCTGTCTCGGTTGCGGGTTGGACTCGTAGCTAGCAGGGAGGAGAGGGCGCTCAGTGTTCGGTGTTGAGTCGAAGACATATGCGGTGTCGTCACCGGAACCTGTAACGACAATGGCATTGTGGATGGGGTGTTGAGCGATGCAGAAGATCGAGTCGTTATGCGCGTCGAAGTGGGCGATTGAGTCATTTTGCAAAGTGATTTCTTGCTCTTCGAATGCCATTTCTTGATCACCATCTTCCGGGTCGGAGTCCATCGGGTGGTCCTGGTCTTCCTCCCGGTTAAAGACCTCGTCTGCTTCGTCGGCGCCGATGTAGGCGTCTTCGTTGTTGCCCTCATGCCGAGGGTTTGAAGAAGACATGGTGAGAACTGAGTGTAGTTGAGTTATATAGGGAAGGGATTTATCGAGAATATCCGATATCCAAGAGTAAAATCTCCTTGAATTTTCGCAATAACTCTCTATTATTGAAAGAGAACTAGGTATGAAGTAACGTAGCTGGGAAATTTTGGAACCCCCCGCTTAGAAATTCATTTGTTCCCCGCGCCTTGATCAAACACTGCAAACATCGACCTTATATAGGTATACAATTTGTCAGCGAATTTCTATATCTAGCCCAGGATCTACGCTTATAACATCCAAAAGATCAAGAAAAGCACAAAATATCTACAGCTTAGCCCCTGCTTTCCTGCGCAACTCCGCCTCCTGGTCTCGAAGGAGCCGTCGCAGAATCTTCCCGCTGGGGCTCTTGGGGACCACGTCGACGAAGCGAACACCGCCCTTCAACCATTTATGTCGCGCCTTGTGATCCTGAACATGCTTCACAATTGACCTTATTGTCGCCTCGTCGTCTGACCCCGCAGCAGGGGACTTGGCGACAATCGCCTTGGGAACCTCACCGGCAGATTCGTCGGGAATGGCGATAACAGCGCAATCTGCAACTGCGGGGTGGGTGAGGAGGTGAGCTTCGAGCTCGGCTGGAGCAACTTGGAGGCCCTGTTGAAGATCAGTCAGACGACAGTGGCCAAGAGGGAGGAGGGAGGAAGAAACCAACCTTGACCTTGATCAATTCCTTGATCCGATCGACGATGTACACATGCTCGGTACCCTTCGGGCCTTTCCGAACGACAGCTTCGTCGCCGGTATGCATCCACCCGTCACTGAAGGTCTCCTTGGTAGCTTTCTCATTGTTCAGGTACCCGAGGACGACGCTAGGGCTTCGAACCCAGAGCTCACCGGGCGTGTCGTACTCGGTGATATCCTGCCCTTCCGGAGTTACGATACGTGCTTCAAAGCCGGGAAGGAGCGATCCAGATGATCCCAGCACAACGTCCTCGAAGCGGGTGGAGGTAACAACTGTGCATGTCTCGGTGAGGCCTAATGGCATCGGTTAGTAGGCGAAGCGTGACCTAGGGTGGATGACCATACCGTATCCCTGTCGGATCGTGACGTTTGGGTATGCTTTTTGAAAGTCAAGGGCTGTTTCTCTCCCTAGGGGTGCCGCTCCTGTGAAGAGTGAAATCGCAGAGCTGAAGTCGTACTGGGCACAGACGTCCGGGTTCCGAAGCATTGTGATGATAATCGGGGGTACCTGATGAGGTCAGACACTGTCTCCTTCTCTCTTGTTGATAAGTACTCACCACAAACAAGGAGCTAATCTTGAAGTTCTGAACGGCCTCCATGTACGTCTTCAGCTCGAACTTTGGAAGGATGATCACCTGGTCCCCTCTGAAGGGCCCAGCATGGCACATCACGACAAGACCGTAGATATGACTTTGCGGAAGTAGGCCCAGCGAAACGTCGGTATAATACCGGCCGTCCGGAGTCCTCTGCGTGTCACGCCAGGCTTTCTCGTAAGCTGCGATTTGCAGCACGTTCGCCATGACATTCCGGTGCGAGATCATCACTCCTTTCTTATTTTCACTGTCAGTTCCTCGTGATCTGTAATTCTCAGTCAATCGCTACTCACTGGCAATCCAGAGGTGCCGCTGGAATAGCATAGGAAAGCTGTCCGACGTGCAGCCTCTCCGGCACGCCATGTCATCTTTTCCAGCTTTGGAAGCGACTTTCCGGCTTCAATGAGTTGCGAAAGTGTTCTGTACTGTGCTGGTAATGCCCCACTATGCGGTAGGGCATCGATCAGGTAAATGCGCTCCCTTGGCAAACCAGCCTTGGACGCCGCCTCAAGTGCGATAGGAAGAAGTGAAACGCAGGTGAACAAGGCTTTTGCCTTGGAGTCGAGCAACTGGTGCTTGAGTTCGTCTGCGGAATAGGCGGCGTTTGCGGGAGACACGATACCCCCCAGCTCATGCGTTGCCCAAGCTAATGGTAACGTGTCGATCTAGGATATCCAGAACATTAGGTA
Source organism: Aspergillus egyptiacus (assembly GCA_025688805.1). NCBI lineage: Eukaryota > Fungi > Ascomycota > Eurotiomycetes > Eurotiales > Aspergillaceae > Aspergillus > Aspergillus egyptiacus. The sequence goes on from MU628446.1 coordinate 49,715, forward strand.
ACAGTCCGGTCGCGATCACATTATGCATCGCCAACTCACTGTGTTTAGACTGAAAACCGCCAGTGTCTTGTCCCATTCCGAACCCCGGTTCGACGCCCAGTTCAGCTCCTTTGCGAGAGCGCGCGACAGGTATTCCACCCTGTCCTTTACCTCGAGAGTCGAGTATGTCTTTCCGGTAAGTCCACAGGTGAAGGGGTGTCTAGCCTTGTCCATCGGATAGCGGCCATGACCCTCGGTGAGCATAAACTCGCTGATCGGGATGTTGTCCGGAATTGGCGGCAATGTGCCTGCCGCGGTAGCTGGTTTGAAGACCATGGCTGCGGGTGCTGGGTTGGGAGTTTGATCGCTGGGCTCTGGGAAGAAGATGAGATAGTAAGAATACCGCGTGTGGGAGAATAGGAGGAAATAGTACGAAGAAGGTGAAATAATAACTCCCAGGGGCAGAAAGAATAATACCTAGGCAACTCCTCCTCATAGCTCCATAGTCGATATAACCGGGGTTTAGCGTGCGGGGGAAGCTCCAGTTGGTTCGGCTTTTCCTGCGAGATGTGGAGCTAACTTGGATCTGGTATGCCGAGCGACTGTCCATGATTCTACCATGATTTGTCCCATCTTTCGGCTATCGGTTTACGCTGTCTTCGGATGAATATAGCAAGACGACATCTGCTTTCAGCTACAGGAGCCTCCTTCATCCTTGATCCCTTTAGGTAACAGCCGAACCTTCAGGTCCCGGCCAAGTCCCGTCCCAAGGTTCGAATCACGAAGACTGCCTAACTGCTGAGTAGTACCTCCCTACGTAGTATCATGCAGGGTCCTTCGCTCGGCCACTGAGATCCAGTGGGCCAGTTCATCTGACGGAGCCCGACGAAAATCCCACTGTTGGAGATCCGCTTTATTATTGGCCGATTCTTGCTGCCTCTCTCGTATGAAACTCCTGTTGTTTCGGTCCATGGTTTGCATATGGACTGGGAGCAGGATGAGTTGAGCATCGGTGATTATACCGTATAAGAGCTAAATGGGTGTTTGGCAGGTAACCGGTGTTGCAACCTTCATCACTTAGGGCTACTATACATCGTGGCCGGGGAACGCGTGGAGCTAATTACCGGAAGCTTCAGAGAGGGGAAATTGTTGTCCAGTTTACGACAGCATAGAATGATGGTGGAATATAAATTTCTATTTATTTTAACTTTCAACAACATCCGATATGGTGTAATGGTTAACATCGCCGTCTCTCACACGGCAGCTCGGGGTTCGATTCCCCGTGTCGGAAAATCGGAATTACTTTTTTGGTATCTACCAAGATACTCAGGGTTCTTTCTAGGGCTCTTCTATTTTGTTTTTGTTGTCCCATGTGCTCTATCTTCGTAGTTCTATCTGCCTCACATCGAGACCCTCGTTATAAACAGTCTGCCAGCCTCCGCCTTGTCTGTTCCTTTCCCACTCAAAGGAACTCGAAACACCCATGAAGCACCGGATATAGTTTGCTGCTCCAGCACCTGACGCTCGAAGGCCGACAAAGAGCCCTAGGCCTACTACAATGGTGTACTGGAAATTGATTCAGAGAGATCTATTTTTACTAGGTCGACGCTGCTATTTGTCTGTGGTTTCCAGAGATCATGTATGTATGTAACCCAATGCATTAAGACACATACTCGATTTTCCAGGTGGCCTCTTATGTTGTGTTATTATACAAATCAATGAGTAAGTAGGCTTTTGTAATGGATTCATGCGCTGACCTGTTACATATCATAGTAATAGGTATGCAGGCATATACTGTTTAGGTTCTTCTAGAGAATCTTACAGGTTACGACTTCACCAGGGCGAATTATGAGCCTTGTTGAGACTAATATCTGCATTTACGGATGGCTAAATCCCCTTCCTAGCTATTTACTTGTCCAGCGGCTACAAATATTTATTTAATTCTATATATGTCACCCAGCTCTAGGATATCCTCCTTAATAAGAGCTAGAAGAGAGACTGGATAGTGCCCAGGAAACAGGAAGATAAGTATTACTTTCTATCTCTAAGGAAATAGCCAATAAAGGTTTTTTAATGTAGTGTGTATTAAACCTATCCTGATTATCAGAGCCGATTAATACTGTATAGAAATATGCATAGAGGACGATATTTCATATAATATCAAGATATAACCAGGTAATATGTTGTCCAGATCCAAAGCAGCACAGCTAATGTAATCAATATGCTCCTTCTAATCCCGCTCAAGACAAAGCAGCGAATATTCCCAGGAACCTAAAGCCGAACGTCACATCCTCTCTCCCCCCTCGCAATAAACCCGAGACTACTACACTGCTGTCCAAAGAGCGTAAACCCAAACCGCTGCTCAAAAACCGCGTATTCAAAGAGCCCCATCCCGGCCCCCTCATACAAGTCCTGCATCTCCGACTCGGTAAACCCATGCTTCGCAATGGTGTCCAACACTCCCCTCCCTTCCTCCCCTTGCTCCAATCCCTCCCACAGATCCGAGTCATGTCCACCCAGTCTCGCAGACCCCGGCACCATATCAAGCACAATGCAAACACCGCCCGGCTTCAACAACCCGGCAAACCGCTGCAGCAGTCTGCCGGCGTCGGCGACATGGTGCAGCGCCATACCGATGACGACAATGTCGAACGGCGCGAGTGTCCCACTGGGGAGCGTCATCTTGTCCTCCGCTTCCGTACCCGGACCCGGACCAGCAGCGCCCGAGCCCGAGCCAGGTGCAGGGTCGGAGGTGCCAGAGTTCGAACTACCGAGTAAATCGTGCTGGAATCCTACCATCCGCGCCTTTCCAGGTGTGTGCGCCCCGAATATCTCCCGGGCGGCCTTGTTGTACTCGGCCACCATGTTTGCGGAGAGGTCGAGGCCAATAGTTTGCGTCGCATACGGAGCTAAGGCCTAATCTCACAGCTCGTTAGATCAAAGCGCAGTCGATGATGATGGGGGTGGAATTGAGAGAGTAGATGCCTTCGACACTGTCCCGGCGCCACAAGCATAGTCCAACAACCGAACCTCATCTCTCGCCGCAGGATCGGTGTGTGGGACGATGTTGATTAACTTGGGACTGATCCAGCCGCGGCGGGAGTTGAGCTCGGCAATCACCATGTTGATGAGCTCACCGAAGTCGTGTTGGTGGTTGGAGGCAACTTTGCTATCATAGTGGGTTAGTCGTGCTGGGGCGAGGTCTGGTTGTGTCGTAGATCTATTGATCTACATGTGTTCTGTGTCAGAGGGGGACAGCGTACTCGAAATGCTCGCGGTTGTTTTCCGTTAGGTTAGCCATTCTGGAACTACTGGGACGTCTTGATGGCTGGGAATACGGTTGTTTAGAATGTGCGGATGTTGCCCACCGTGCTGATGGTGTTGATAGATATATATACATATATATGTACATGTATATATACATAGGAGTTGAGTACCTTGGCATTCGCGTCGGAGACTTCGGAGAGTTTTGATCTGCTGAGAGTTTCCTATCCCAATACCGAAACCAATGGGGGAGAGGATAGCTGGATCCCAGACTGCTTTCTGGAGGAAGTGGCATGGTTCCTTGACTGAGGTACAGTATTCTGTTTTGCCAGTCTTGCTGAACAGATATCCTGAGATAGGAACTGCGTGGTCCTAGATCTGTGATTTAAAGGACAGTTTCTGAGGCTCTGCTTGATCTTCTTCACCCCTGAAATGCTTCGCCCCATTCTCAGTAGATTCCCATCGACGTATACCGCGGAACTTCATAGGCTCCAATGGCAGTGAGGGCAGTTTGATCCCCAAAGGTCTGCGGTAGATCGCACTCTTCTTTCCCCAGGACGAATGGCATGTCTGAGACGCCTCGTATCCGGGCAAATTGTCCGTGCAGCAAGACTGGCATCCCACACGTTTCCCAAGCAAAGCCAAGGCCGCCAGAGGACCCTGGAGACGATCGGCTAAACTGCGTCCGGGACACAAGACGCTGCCTCCCGTGATGAATGGATTGTTGAAAGTCTAGGGGAGGGGGGGAGCCGATACGAGCTCAGCCTACTATTCTCGTATAAGGCATGTACCTTGGTAGACCGGCGCGGACATATATATTGGGTATATATTGGGGCCATGACAGTCCCTTCCCCACACTCTTTGACGAAAACCAAGGTTGGTATCCTTATACTGGGACAGTTAGACAGTTACCATGACTTCTGCTCCCCAACCAGGTACGGCTGGAGCAGCCTTCGACAAATCCAGCGATGTGTACGAACGCATGACCGGCGGTTGTACCAGAGAAGTTGCCAAGTTCCTGCTCACCCTGTCTCCCCAAGTGGATTCGTCATCCGTGATCCTGGATAACGCCTGCGGAACGGGAATCGTGGTTGAAGAGATTCTATCGCAATTCCCGGATGCAAAACCAACGATTTTCGCCGCTGATGTAGCGCCTAATATGATCGCCAAGTTCAAGGACAAGGCAATTCGAAAGGGGTGGATGAATGAGGACGATGGACATGAGCACGAGCCAACTTTGACTCTGTCGGTCACCAGTGCCGAAGAACTCCCATATCCGGCGAACACTTTCACCCACTCGTATACGAACCTAGGCTTCCCGTTCTTCCAGGACAGCGCGAAGGCCGCTGCCCAGGTGCACCGTACGCTGCGTCCCGGTGGGACGGCTTTCGTGTCCACCTGGATGACGCTGGGTTACCTTGCCCCCGTGCACAAAGCGCAACGGGCTGTCCGGCCTAATGACCCAGTGTGGGAACCGCCTATGCCAAAGGACTGGTGTACGAAAGAGAAGCTGGAGGCCGTGCTGCAGGCCGGTGGGTTTCAGACTGGGAATATACAGATTCGCGCGAAGACAGTGAGATATGGTGGGGAGGGTTTGGAGGATTTCTTGGATATTATGACAAGTGCTTTTGGGGGATATGTGACGAAGGACTGGAGTGAAGGGGAGAAGACCCAGTGGGTAAAGGAGCTTCGTGAAAGTTTGACCGAGGAAGAGAGAGAGGGGGCGGGCGTTGAGATGGTTGCTTGGGTTGCTGTAGCGCGCAAATGAAGTAGTCCACCCTCGCCGTCGGGGATTTGCTGCATCTTCCATAGATTGGATTCCGTTACAGTATCTCTCGATATAGGTCATTTCAGGTACATAGGTTGTACCCGCATGCTTCCTGTATGGGCAGAGGGGTCAGAACTGAATCTTCCTGAAACCATCCCATTCTGAGGAGATCCCCTTGGATCAGGTATGGCCGGAGATTGGGAGGGGATTACCTGGGGAGGATCCGGTGATCCATGTCCAGTTCATGTACTTCTTCTGGCATCCTGCCCAATCTGAGGTTCCTCATCATGCACGTCTGACCTCATGAACCCAACCCCTGGCTTGAATGGGCCTTGGGCTATGCAGTGGGAAGACAGGATGACCGGATTGAACTCGACCACAGGCCCATGCAGCATCCGAGGCATCTCCATGTCACCACCAAGATGAACCGTGCCGACGGCTTCACCGCACCCGGTAGCGGCAGCGCCAGCGCCAGCGGTAGCAGACTACTAGCCAGCCCCATCTGCGACTGCTCGCACCCCGAGAACCTCCCCGGGTTTGCGCGCATGCGTCGCGACGCCGAGAAACAAGGCATCACGTGGTATAGCTCGCGCCATCGGGTTCTGTTCCAGGGCGGCAATGACACGTTCCTTGCGCGCACGGTCGAGGGGGATGTGGTTGTGCGGAGGCTGGAGAGGTGGATGGGGCAGGCGCGTTATGCGGGGGTGATTCCGGCGCGGATGGTGGTGAATGGGGTTTTGGGGGAGAGTCGGGGGTGAGGATGGTGATGATGGTGATGATGGTGATGATGATGTTGAGGGTTTTGAGGAGGAGGAGGGGGAGGAGGAGGGGGAGGACTCGGCTGGCGAGAGTGGGGAGATGGATACTAGGTAAGGTACGCTGTAAGAACTTTAGGTTGTTTCTTGCGTTTTTGCCGTCTGATCTAATAATAGGATCGGAGGGGATTTGGGTCTGGGTCTGGGTCTGGGTTTCGGTTCTGTATATTCAAAGTTTACTCGTTATTATCCTATATGTACGTTCTTGTTTGGTCTACATTGAAGGGAAGGGATGTGAGTTACTGCATGAGAATGCATTTCATGCTAAACATGGGTAACCTATCGAATTATGTATTCTGTCTAAGCCGATAGTAAAATCAACCACCCTGCAGGATCCCATGACGGTGGATTATATGCAATGAAGGTAAAGCTCACGCTCATAGAGGCTGAAAAGAGTCGACGGGTATCTTCATATCTTGCGCTTCCAAAGGAGGAGTCATCATAGCATCGTGATCGCTAACAGCTTTCCTCGTCTCCGAACCGGGCTGGGCCGGCACAGTCTCATCTTCTTCCAGAGAAGCAAGATGCCCGGGAGGCAAGGTGTTAACGAAATCCGGCCCCGGACTGGGCCACGTATAATCAACCCATGTCGGCGTAAGGATAGACTGGATCTGCTGAGCGAGCGACAAAATGCGGCTGCGGCGGTTCGACGACCAGGCACGGTCAGTGATGAGGCCGTCCGACGGGGTCAGGATGGCCGGGGCGCCGGGGGCGGAAGCAACGGCAGCAGTGGCGTCAGATGCTTTACTGCTCTCGAAGTACTCGCTGTCGTTATCATCGTCCTTGTTCTCGAGGCCGTCGACGATACTATGCCACACACGGAGGGTCTCGATTAGTTCGTCAATGTTGCTGACGCCCATGACGCTGACGCCGAGGCGTTCGCCGGTGCCCATGCTGGCGGCGGAGAGGAAGCCCGGGTCAGCGGAGGGGCCACGCGCGAGAGGCGGGCCGAGCGCCCCGACCTTACTGCCCTTTCGGAGCCAGGATTCCAGCGCGAAACGGATGGCGATGACCTCGATCTTCTCGCCCTGCGTCTCTGCCCATTCTGCGGCGGTGTGGATGGCGGAGCGAAGACCGTTAGGCGCAGGGTGGAAATCGCCCATGCTTCCAATCGGCACGCCCTGTCGACGGAGGAGGCCCATGCCCAGCGGTGAGGCGTTGGGGACAACGTCGACGCCCGCGGCGACGAGGCGCGGGAGGCCCTGTGTGAAAAGACGGGTGTTTTGGAGCGTGAAGTTGGCGTACGACATGACTATGTCGAGGGGCTCGCCTGTCTCTCGCAGGATGAGCTCCGCAAGGTCACATAGCACGTCGACGGGGTATCCCGATATCCCCACGTAACGGACTGTCCCCTCTGTATCCCTGATCCGGCGCAACTCGCGGACGGCCTCAAGGACGTCCTGCGGTGAGACGAACTCCACGTCGTGACAGTAGACGACATCCAGGTACTCGGTGTGTAGCCGGCGAAGGCTCCGCGCAACGCTTTTCCGTATCCATTTCGGAGAATAGTCGAACGATGAGCTTGCGATCCGCCCGACCTTGGTGAGGAGGTAGTACGAGCTACGGGGGAATTGTTGTTGCACGAAATCCGTGGCGAGGGCGCGGCCGAGGAGTTCTTCGGCGGGGCCGTAGTAGGGCGAAGTATCAAAAGCGCGGACTCCGCTGGCAAAGGCACGATGAACAAGTTCCGTCGTAGGCAATGCGTAGGGGTCCTCGTTGTACTGCGAGTTGAATGTCGCTGTGCCCATCACCAGCGGGGGGAGACATGCCGATAGCGGAACCTGGCCGAGGGAGCTGGAGTTGTCTCGCCGCATGGTTGAGTCAATTGGCGGGGTACAGGGAAAGAACAGCAGCCGTTCTCTGCACTCGCTCCCGGCGATTTATCGACCGACGAGTGTGAGAGGGGCTCGACGGGGAAAGAGAATTATTCAGATTCCGGTTTGACAAGCAGACAATATTCCGCCGAGGGGGGGCGACGGCTTAGTCCATCTCCACCGGATGGCGCCATGGCTACCTATCTATCTACTAGATAGATCTGATGAGCCTTCCACTTCAAAGCAGCGAATGGCATTGAGGGTCTCACAATTGTGGAGGAAAGTCTGTCATATGAATGGTGCTAGTTACATGGAAGACTTTGACTGAGGCCTGAAAATGGAGACTTTTTTTTTTTGAGTCACAGTCCGGCCGTAGTAACCAGTGGCGATCTCGGCTGGGTCAAGATGAAATCTACTCCGTACAACGCACGACAACTCAATTCCCCGCATTACCTGCAGGAATTGCTGATTTTCCCCTGAGTTGTACTCCCACTTTCATGTGTTTCTGCCTTTCAGTCAAAGCAAGCTACGGGAGTCTACTGTCCAGTCCTTCAACAGAGGGTAGAATTTTTCTGCATGTGAGAGAGACGAATATTTCTTATCTCCGATCGGAGCTTACTACCGAGAGGATTCTGCCCAGCCTCGCCGCTTTCCATTGGATGGAGGATGACTCAGGTTCCCGTCCTTCTTCAAGATCCGAGTCATTGCTGAGCACGTGACACCCTGGTTCAAGGCTAAAACTACCTTAAGGTTCCCGTCCCTGTCCAGGGTGTGAGGTGCTCCTGTCCGAGAGACTGACATCTACTACACATAGATATAATGCAGCTATGGAAAGTCATCACTGCAACATGAAGCCTGCCCCTGGCGTTATCTTGCTTCGCCCCGGTATGGGTTGAGCGTCTGCCGAACATTTATCGAACTCCAATGAATCATCCACTGCCGCTGAACGCTAAGCGCTTTTTGAACATAGTTTACAGTTCATGCCTTTGCCAAAAACTCGGTGACAACTTCAGAGGTGGAGCTCCGATGCAGGTTGACGTGGTCGCTTCCAACCAAGACTCCAGGCCTGGAGGCCTTCGAGCTCCCGAGGTTGTTCACCTGGTGGCTGGGTAGCCTTTTGGGCACACGTATAACAGTCCCCATAAATTGTCATAAATTATGGGTAACCGCCGGAGGTGCAGCGAAATGCCCGCTCCTGGAGTGCGACATACATTTCAATTTCAATCCATCTGGAAGCACCAAATTCTTCCCCTCATGCAATTACTTCAGCCCGACTGCATTCTCGATCCCCTGCTTGAGGTCGCAACCTCCCTGGCCCTCTTACCGCTAAATAATACCGTCCTTGTCGCCACGTTAGTAAGTGATACTTCTTCCTCCATCTGCTCGCGACCCAGCCCGAGCAATCGGCGACAGGCGTTATTACGAGATGTAAAATTCCACCCAAAGACCATCCTTGTGACCGGGATAAATACCCCGCACGGCCTCCGGGTTGCGCGATGTTTCTATGAAGAAGGCCATCGAGTTGTCGGCGCGGAGATTAACGACAGCTACATTGCTTCCGGGGAGAGCATGTCCAGGGCGCTGTCGATCCACTACTCAGTACCGAAGTCGCAATATGTCTCCGACCTGCTGCATATCGTCCAAAGGGAGAAGGTGGATGTCTGGATCCCCTGTTCATCAGAGACAACTATCGCAGTCGACAGCATGGCAAAGCAAGCAATCGAGAGCAGAACCAGCTGTAGATGCGTCAGTCTTGACCCTGGGCTGGCCATGCAATGGAGCCGCCCGGAATCCTTCACGCAGTACCTGATCGACAACGATCTTCCTTTCGTCGAGCGCCATCAAGTCCAGTCACGAGACTCCATCCACCGCATCCTACATCGGTCCCCCACCAAGTCTTATCAAATACGGAGATTAGGACCCGTCGGACAGGAACAACCCATCGTTTTACCGAAGAGCACAATGAGCTTGACTTATTCCCAAGTCAGCGAACTGCAGATTTCCAAAGACAGCCCTTGGCTGATGCAGCAGCATACCCGACTTGGAGAATTTATCGCTGAACTGTTAGTGGTCCGGGGGCATGTCACTGCTATCTCGGTTCATTCAGCCAGTGAAGAGTCCGATTGGGCCCGTTCACCTCTCAACGACGGACTTGCAGCGGCTATTCAAAAGCTAATGGAAAGCCTTGCATCCAAGGGCGGCCCTCGAATGGCTGGACATCTCAATGTGCGATTGATGGTGGACAAGGAATTGACGACGAACTCTGTTCGCTATGTCGTCCACATAGCCAGCTGTACGCAGGGCTCAGCGGCCATCTCACATCTTCTGCAAAACACGCCTCCCCGCTCGCTGGTTGGTGCATACTTGGAGATATTATCGGACGACAGTGTCGCTCCGAATTGCTCGCCCGAGATTTTACATGGCTGTGACGGGACGAGTGTCAGCAAACCACCCTTTCCAAAACCAAGTCTGTACGAAGCAGTCAAGGGGTACGATGTTCGAAAAGTGCTTCCGGCGCTCTATCCGGTGGCGCAACGAATTGACCGGGCTTTAGATGAAGCCTGTGAGCTCCTGGTGTTCTGGGAGGACTGGCGCTTCTCATCGACCGATCCATTGCCCTGGTGGTGGAATGCCCATGTCACCAGACCATTGAGGATGATAGAACAACTGATGAAACGCCCGAAAAAGTGACCTGGGGTTATGAATGGTTGCATCAAAAATAAAATTCGTCCGGACCATCCTGTCTACAGAACCGTCAGATAGCCACTTCATCAGTAGGAGACTGAACTGTATGGAGTGGAATTTCAATCGGTGGGAAGCTCCTGGCGAGGCGGAGCTCGAGGCCTGCTTAAAATAGCAGCACTACATTGATGGATGATGATCTTTTGTGTCAGCAGCATGCCGGCTCACACAAACTACCTTACTCTCCGCAGGAGGAGTGATGATTCATGAAACTTATAGACGAAGAATTAGACAATGAATTATTACCAGGGCAAATTGGGCAATAATAATATGCGTCTGTTGTGGGTGCCTTTGTAACTACAAAGCAAATAAAATGAATAATGAACCTGCATAAATCCGCACAGCTGCTATTTATGGCGGTGTATTAATATGATGGAACCTATCCTAATAATGCGCCACACAGCCTCGCCTCTGGTTTAATCGGCTTCATCTGAGCTTTGGATATTTCCCATTCCCTTTTTCTCCTCTTTCATATTATGTATCATATCCTACTCTTCCGAGTCCTGAGTCCCGACTGCGTTGGAATTGCTTGTTGCCTGCCAGGTGTTTCGTCAGACAGCCGCCCACTTAGTGTCGGGTTGCCCCGTTCCACCACGCCGGCAGCAATTACTATTGCTGTAAACAATTGCCTGCATCTCACAAGCAACCACTCAGTCTCCTTGTTTGTTCTCGACTTTCCACGACTCCCAACCCGAATTCTTCAAAGATTTTCTGCTCGACGATCGTATAGCCGCTGGAAACATTCCGCTCGAGCTTCCTGCTCTTTCCCACCCCCTCGTTAGGCTCCTATCCCTCAGATCTGCAATCCATCGTCACCATGCGGCGACCGTCATTCAACCCCGGGCGGTCGAAGAATATCCTCCATGCATTCCAAGGGTTTATCATCTTCCTGGGATGGGCTATGACCATCGCTATTTTCACAAAAGGAGGTGGTATTGATGGGCGGACAGGATGGTATTTTGGATTGGTAAGCTTAGTTGCGCACGACAGCCTGCAAAACGAACTTCGATCGGAATACTCTCTAACAACTATGGCTCCCTGTAGTGCTGGCTGTCAATTCCGGCCCTTATTTACCTAGTGGCTGTGCCCATGTGGCCTCGCGCTCGACGATTCGGTAACGTCTACGCATTTGCGACCGTTGACTGTCTGTTTGCCCTGTTGTGGTTTACAGCGTGGGTCTGCCTTGCCAGCTATGTGGCCCAGGGAAAGAGTGAGGGTAAGGAAGAGGGTGACCAGCAGGATAACCAGAACGAAGAAGAAAAGAGTGGGTGCGACAACTGGAAGTATGGCAGTGCCACCAAATGCAAAATTAGTACTGCGACAACTGTCCTGGGAGTTGCCATTTTGTATGTGATCCTGTTTTCCCAACCCGTTGGGTACCTTCTAACAGCTCAACTCTACCCTACAGCGTTCTCTTCTGCGTCACGGCCTGGATGTCTTTCCGGAACGTCATGCACTTCCGCCGGACTGGTACTCTCCCCGACGCAGTCTCCGACCCTACCTTTGCCGCGCAGAGTAAGGCTGCTTTCTCGTCGAATCCTGGTCAAGATTTTGAGGACGAGGACGACTTCCGCTCCGGGCGCGTCGGAATGGGCTCTTCGCTTCGCGATCGCGACGAGGACTACGCCCTTCTACACCAAAGTGAGGCGGACGACCTAGGAAACCCCGGCGGACGCTCCGCGATGCACGGTTCATATGATCCTACATCGACTGCGTCGATCATCCATGACTACAACGCCAGCGAGTTCAGCACCACGAGCTACGGTGGTGCGCACGGCCAGCATTATGGCGGACCTTCCGAGTACGGCGGCTCAACAATCAGCGGCTACAACCGCTAGCTCGACTCCATCTGATCCTTTCACCTCTTTTTACCTGATGTGGTCATGGCACGGAGTTGGGCGCCTTTCAGCTTCAGTGCAATATTGCTGTTTCTTAGGTGATGTTCTGGGTCGCGGCTTGATGGCATGGGTGCGTATCTGCTTGGCTCGGCCGGGCATGCTTTAACGATTCGTTGGCGGATTATTTCATTTAGGGTCATGCTGTGTTAATTGATTATGATGACTGGACGATTTTATTATATTGAGATCTGGGGTTGAACATGATGTATAGATAAAATGCTAAGATATTCATCTTATGAATGGAGCTTGGTAGCCTTCATCATTACCTATTATTTGGGACCTTCTGGTGTGTTGAGACGGTACTGCCGGCAATACCAACACCGCCTTGCTTAAATGCTGCTGTCACCGCCAGGTCTGGACAGCTTGCGAGACATCCAGGACATTAGCAAAGGCACTCATCTTCCCTTGAACATCGCACAATTTCGCGCAGCCAGGCCATCATACTCTCCTAATTGCGCAGATGATAATTTATACTTCTCCCAAATCTTATACCTGAAAACTTTCGTGCTCCGTAAGTCCCCCAACCATACGATATCAATCGCCCGCAATCCTAACAACTTACCAGGTACCACCCAGATCACAACACCTGAACATCAAAGGGAGACAAGAGCAAAACAAAACAACAACCCAAAATGGCCCAACAAATCGACCTGTTCAACCAACACCCCCTAAGCCTCGACCCAACCACAAAAGCCATCTCCCTCGCCGCCTCCGCCTCAACCTCCACCCACTACACACCCGCCCTCACAACCGCGCTAACCACCGAGCTCACCACCCTCAACGCCCTCCACCGCTCCCTGCTATCCCTCGACGCGCCCCAAATCCCTCCCCCGCCCGTACCCCAGCACCCCGCCGTCCTCAAGCGCTCCGCCCAGATCGCCAAACTCCGCGACTCCGCCAACGCCGCCTACCGCAAAAACAACCACGCCGAGGCCGTCCGCCTCTACACGTACGCGATCGAAATGGCCCTCACCAGACCGCCCTGGGAGCCTGTGGGCGTTATCCGGGAGGAACTGGCGGCGCTGTACAGCAACCGGGCGCAGGCGTGGATGAGCCAGCAGGGCTGGGTGGAGGGGATGCTGGATGCGAGGGCGAGTGTGGAGGCGAAGCAGATTGGCAATGTGAAGGCTTGGTATCGCGGGGGGAAGTGTATGGTTGAGATGGGGAGGTGGGAGGAGGCACGGAGGTTTGTGAACAGGGGGTTGGAGGTTGAGGGGAAGAACAGTGAGGCGGGGAAGGAGCTATTGGGGTTGTTGGAGGAGGTGGAGGAGGGGGTTAAGAGGTCTGAAGCCTAGGGGCTTGTTCTAAGAATGGTTCTGTTTCCCATTCATTGGCTTTTTTCTCTTTTCATGGGTTTGTGAGATGTACATGGCTATCCTGCGGTTACCGCCCTTTTTTTTTCAAGTCATGGCGTTAGGGCTTGGGAATTCAGAATTCACATTTTTTACTTTTCAATGGATGCTTTGGTCTGGATGGGTTGGCTGGATCACTGTTGGTTCAATCATGACCTGCTTCAATAGATATGTGGTAGAGTCTGTATATAGCTTCCGTTGATAATTCCATATCAGCACACAAGTAACAGGACCATACTCTATCCACAAATCGATGTGTAACAATGGAGTTGGAATATACATGCGGTTCTCGTTTTGAGGCGTATCTCGAGAGCCTCGCTAGGTGATATCAGTCCAACTACTGCCTGGATCTACATCCAGTGATATATAATTGACCCATGGAAGAGGAAGACGAGAACAATTGCGGTATCCAACTTTTACTACCAGGTGGTATTTATTGACTATGTTGGTCCATGCTCTCAACCCAGGTAGGTACCTGTTCTAACGATCTTCTAAAGGTCTCGTACAAGTCGTGCGCCAGCCCAAGGGTAGGGATAGTTCCGCTGGTACCAGTTCACACTATGGACACGTTAGTGGGTTGTTGTACTATTTGAAGTAGCGAGTGAGACACCGAGAACTTACAAAGTCGTTCTTCCAGCGATACGCGGATGGGTTGCCCAAGAGCCTCCCAGGATAATGTTATGTTTGCCGTCGAAGAAGTCAGCTGCTTGGAGGGTTAGCTAACTGGCTTTTGCATGGATTAGACCCCGGAAGAGGACTAGGGAGGGGACTGACATGTATATCCAGGATAGATCTCCATAGCTTTGAATCCATCATGCTCTGCCAAAGGCGTACTCGTCCATTCCCAGACGCCACCCAGTTCACTGTGACCGGCAAGCTTGTCACCGTTCTGGATAACCGGCGTCGGATGCCAATGCTTGAAGCCGACGTTGCAGTTGGCGAGGTCGATGAATACTGGAGATGAGGATGTGGCAGGTTGCAGAACAGGCTGGGTGCCGTTGACTTGACCGTTGGCTAGGTTATCCTTTGAGTTTTCGATGAAGATTCCGCTATCGTGTGATTCTTTTCTCCCTTGAGTACTAGGGGTGGCAGTCAGTATTATTGAGCAACGGGGTACAAGCACTGATCGGTGACATACCTGAGGCCACCAGGTGTGCCATTGGCCACAGCCTCTTTCAACCGAGCCGAATGAGCGTAAATGCCTTTGACTTCCTCAAAGGTTGGGAGTCTGCAGTCCATCCATCGTGCATACTGTTCAAGCTCGTCGTACGATGCGATGACTGGCCAATCTTGAGCGAGCGCAAGGGATACAGGACCAAACACAGTGCGGACAGAATAGTTGGCGAGGAAATCATTGGCCGCATCGGAGCCGTTCCGGGAATGTCCATCTGAACGATCGGTCTGAACCCACGACGCCGGGCAGCTTCTTAACTGTTTAGCTTGCAGGTATTTGGCATACTCCCCATTGGTAATAGCCCGGCCTTGCGCCTCAAATGCCTGTACGGTCACTGTGCGCCTAGGCATCTCGTTATCCCAACCAAATGTTGCATTGGGCATGGAGTCTCCACTGGCGGACTCCAGCCCAATCGACAGCGTCTGCTCAGGAATAGAGAACCATTCATTTGGCTTTTCAGTAGATCTCGCCTCATCAAACATCTTTTGGAAATCAGGGACAGCCACGCCTGGGGGAGGCAGGATTCTCTCGCTCTGAATGAGCATATAGAGGAAGGTCTCTAAGTGCATGGCTTCGTGCTCGAATCCGATCCAAAGTGCTTCAGCCAGCGTTTTGTTCTCAGCCATGTTAGGCATTTGCAGCACAGAACGAATTCTGTTTCTGACACGTTCCTGGTAGTCTAGTATATCTGAGCGAGCGGGCCATTCATCCGGAATCTCGCTGTGAGAGTGGCACTGTTCTGGATTGTCCACATCGGGGTCAATCCCGCGCTCAAAGATCAGCTGGTATGACTTGGGATCCGTCGGCTTGGCTCCCAGAGCCCTAGTTAAGTGAATATCTGGTCGTCAGTGTGAGTAGATGAACTACTACTGATCGCACGCGGAAATCTTGGTACCGGGAACTTACCTGAGAACGTCGGGATGTGCCCCAAGTAGAATATCAGGGAGTTTCTTAGTTTGATCGGCTTCGAAAGCAACTCGTCCTGCGGAATCATCGCCTTTGTGGCAATGTCCCATGCAGTCCATAATGACTGGAATTCTTTGAAGCTGGGAATAGGATGAGCGGCATATCCGGAAGGTGAAGTTGGGAGATCCAAAGCCGCTGATTGTAGCAGATGAATATCTAGGCCAAAAGAGTCAGCACTAAGATTCTAGTTAATCGGAGAAGAAGTTGACACGCACGGTAGTCTTCTGAACTACTACCGAATTCGACAGCTTCAATGAGGCCTGCATCATGCCATAGTTGCTCGCGGCTTTCTGGACTGTATTTGAATGCCTCTTCGAAAATAATCCGCTCGCCCTTCTTGAGAAGCACGCCATTGATGGTCAAGTCCTTTTTTGGGACGTAGAACGCTTGGTGACGGCCGTCCACAGCATCGTATTCCGTGACGACTTGCCATTCGTCAGGCCGAAAGACTTCGTGTTCAAAGAGGCTGTTTGCATTGACAAGCCCATTCTCGTAGAACTTGCGAGTGATGCCGGCCGAGTCATTGTAGGCGTTGAACACCTTTACTGGATCGTCACAGGCATCTAGGCCAATCACCATCATGTCGGATGGCCCAAGCAGTTTCGCAAACCGGGAAAGAAAGGAGGCTGCATCTGAGGGGCTAAAATTCCCTAGAGAGGACCCCATTGATAGGACAACTGTCGGCCGTCGCCTATTCTCCGGTTCGGTCAACCAGGTCAGAGCATCGTCGTAGGTTCCGTGCAGACCATGCAACCCCACGCTTTTGTATTCGTCAACACGGACGTTGGCGAAGGTGCGCTCAAGCTCGGGCAAAGAAAGGTCGAGGGCGTAGTAATCGACCGGTTTACCGACACGTTCAAACTCGCGGAGTAGGATCTCAATTTTGCGGAGATTCCTGCAATGTCAAGTCAGATACCGCACTGCGGCCATTCTGAGCCCTCAGCCTCTATTCCAGAATGTTACGCACCCGCTACCGAGCTCTAACAGTTGTGCATTGCTGGGAATACGCTCCGCCAGTCTCTGAGAATGGGTTTGGAGCACCTCAATCTCGGCATTTGTGAGGTAATACTCGTCAACATATGTGATTTCCTCGAATAGCTTCAGTCCCTGGCTGTCATAGAGCAGCATGGTCGGCATAGATCGCCTAGTCCCCTCCGGAGGGTTCAGCCCTTTCTGTATCTCGTGAACGAGGGAGTATTCTAAGTCATTCTGGCGGATGTCGACTATGTCAACGCTCGCACGCCGCACTGCCACAGGGCTCATGTTGATGATCTGGAGCAAGTCACGATTCGACCGGGGAGCAAATCGGGCAAGTAAGGATAGTGTAGGGACTAAATAGTTGAAGTTCTAAGAGAGTAGATCCAGGGTAAGGAGAGTAGACGCCAGTTGGATCTTATAGGGTATGTGTCCTAGGCAATGGAAAATGCATTCAATTGAGATAATGAGGGGTAAACAAAGAGGGGATCTGGGATTGAAGGAAGGCAGGCCAGGCAGCGAGGTTGAAGACGAGTAAATGGGAAAGCAGGAACGGCATCGGCGGCAGCTTGGAAATGGTGAATTGGTAGTAGGGGATCCTGCAGATACCACCTAATTGGAGGAGCTGGAGACATTATTGTTGTCCTGCTTGATCCGGACCTTGTCAGGTTGCAAACAGCCCACTTCTGAGCGCAGACATCCATGAGATTGGACGATTGTCGGATGTGTATTGGGCTGATGACATCAGGATATGCCGTGACATCGCATCTAATCGTCAACAAATCGAGATACTGCATCTCAGTCGAAAGGGCCAGAGACAGACCAGGCCCGGCGGGCCCCGTACGAGCCTACCAGAAGCAGCGATTGTCGCATGCGAGGGGTTGCAGAGGATGGTGGCATGGCTAGCTTGCCCTGGCATAGTATGGCATAGACCCTGCGTCCATTAATATATTGGTCTGGTACAGATCACCCACTTTAGCGGGACACGTCAAACTCTTTTTGTTTCGTTAGCTGCTGCAAAGTGCAGAAGCTCAGAAAAAGGTGCATCCGGACCTCGGGAATCGTCTGCTCTGGTGACGTCGGCTGCACGTCAGGTGGGGTGTTTGTTGCGTTTGCTATGTTTACATAATTTTGTCTTATTTGCACAGTTTGCACCGGTCCCTGCAACGCAACCTAACCATGGACGCTCTATCTCCTCACCATCCGAATTTCCAGTCAGGTACAGTCGAAGACACCTTTTTTTTTTGTGGCGTCTGCTTGGATGCCGGGTTTCAAACCTCTCTGCATAACCTCACAGCCGGATGGATGTCTGCAGATGACCGAGATAAGTGGAGCCTTCCCTGATGTGCCTGCGTGCTGCTGCTGTAGAGGGCTCGACGCTCACGCCTAGTGGCGCTCGATGGGGTAGCTGAACTTAACCTTCCTCGTGGTTGAATCGGTACAGACCCGCAATGAACTGGCAAGACAAAGGACAATTAGACAGTCTGCCACTTGTCAAGCGTCCTCTAGGCAGCTAACATGGAGAGATCTCGTAATGGTACTGGTGGCCATCATTTTTACCACCGGCCATCAAGGGACTGCAAGGAATTGCACACGGGTATTGGAAGGGTGGTTGCTTGCCTGATCGTCAAACTCAGACAAATCTTGTCGCTTCAGAATGAGAAGACACGGAATCGAACCCACTGTGTGAGCTCTCCCCCGCATTGATGGTCAAAGCCCCTCGGACCCTGACGGGAAGATTCAACTCCAACTCGCAGAAAGCCTATTGGACGGCTACATTCGTCTCGACGAGTAGCCATTTGTCTCTCGCGGCGAGCCGTTTTCAAATCACTGATGCACCGCTCCTGCCCCGCGTCCGCGGAACACACACACCAGATTTTAGAACGGGTTATGGAATTGGCATTATAGGAAGATCCATTGTTCTCATATTGACAGGTCCTTTGGTTGCGCGCAGCCCTTGGTGTGACCTACCCACCCGGGAAAGGAAGCGTCTCCCTGTTACGGTTCAAGTCCCTCATGCTGCCCAATGACTACGAATAACAACAGCTGTTCGCGTATCTCCAAGTGTAACTCAATGTGGGTGGCAGATGAAGGCATTTAGGATCGGTATCAATGGTACCTTCCGTGCGCTACCGTTCTGGGGGAGTACGTGCCTATTTCACCTGCTAACATGGGGTACTTGAGGCCCCGTAGCCGGAAGCGAGATGATTTCTTTAGTCCGGCCGCAGGGGTAGAATTGACCCGCACTACTTTGCTTGATTCTCTGATGGTAAGTTTGACTTGCTGGCTTTCTACACGTTGAGAATCTGTTCCAAGTCCTTGCGAGGATACTAAGTCCGAGCTCGGAATATGGGCGGGAAGTGCAAAGGCTGTGGAATATTGCCTGCAACTGTGCCATTCGCATGTCAATCTTGGATCTATCTGTCGAATAGAATTCTACCTGACGGAGTGGTTCACAGCTAAGTGGTCTGCCACACGACAGTCGGTGTGCGCTATATAACAGAGAACAATCGTGGCCGCGAGCTACACAATCTCCTGTCGGTGGAAAACTCCAGCTTCGAGGGTAATATTACAATAGTTCTTCACCCAGACCGGACTTGATCGATCCTCGCAATGAGGAAGGGAAGCCCAAAACTACGCCACTCTACTGGCTATACAAGGAAATTCGAGGATGGGAGTAGCATTTTCTCCAACCATCGCATGAACTGCACTCAACCCTCATTGCGTTTACCGATAAACGGTACAGGACGGTATAGGTTTGATCGTTTGGGTTGTCTCGACGAAGTTGATCTCCTATGTCATTTGAATATTTCCCTATCACACGCTGCGCAGCACATTGTGCTAACAAGGGTCACATCGCTTTTAATTTTATCTTTTGAAGGGGTCTGCACAGAAGTGAGGTCGCTTCTTTGTCGTGGGCAACGCCTAGTGGGTAGAAACCGGATGCTCAGGATCTGAACGCTTGGGAGCTCCGGCTGGACGCATACAGTCCTAGAAGGGAAAGTCAGTTGCCGAGCCCAGTTCCCAGGTTGACCTACCGAGCAGTTCCATCACAGTGATGCTGCTTCACTAGCAGTGTGCGCGATATGCCGTAATCCCGTCTCCACATATGGGGCGAACAGGTGCCATCCAACTTTCCTTCAAGTGCAGTAAGTCAATCTGAAGCAACATAGTGTATGTCAAGAAAGCAGAAAGGTGTCAGGAAGCAGGCCGCAACACGTAGATTTCTGTATAAACTGGAACAACCGTCTATAATTCCCGGGATAGTTGTTTCTAGACCACCGGGGCGCTCAATTAGACACCTCAGGAAATTTCAGGCATGATTTCCATCCAAGAATTCATCGCATCTTTTGACTCAACGCCTCCCATCACACCCACCCGTGGACACGGTCGAGTTTTCCGCCGACTATTATTCATGCAGGTACCTGTGAAAGCACTTCGGCCCTTGCAGGCAGCCAATTAAATGGAGGCATGATTTTCTTCTACGAGCCCAGTCTGAGGCAACAGTCAAATTTTCACAAGTGCCCCTGGACGAATGAAAACCACCCACATCACATCCACCAGGGCCCAGAGCCGTACGGTGTAAGCAGAAGCAGCCTGACCCGGTCTTCCTTCGTCTCACGAGTCACGATGGCTCCTAACGATTGTGAATTAGTAATTCCCAGTTTGCGCCGTTTGGATCCAACCCGAAACAACGAACTTCCGGAGGACCGGTTCAACTACGGGTAACGGGAGAGTCACTGCCTCGTGGAGTTTCTTTTCTTGGGATCGACTTGGCCTCTGGGCGGTGGCGCCCTGGTTTATTTTGGTAGACAACGGCCCTCGCTACCAATCTGACAAAAGGCAACCACGAGAATTACGGCGGAAGATATCCTGGGGATATGGCTAATGAGGGCGCAGATTTGTTGACCAATGACGACTTGATGTGGGTAAGAATTTTCCATGGTCACTGAGGCTCCTTGTTGTGTGTTGTCAGTCAGGCACCGTGACGTCGAGATCCAGACTTTTGGGTGGCGATGGGCGCTGACTCTCGGTCTCGCCCGTTGGAACGATCCACCGCTCGGTTTCCGTCTGAATCAAACAAATAATACAATAACGAACTCGGATCTGCGGCTTTGGGCTGCCAGAGCCAGTACGTACGAATGGCCCTTGCCAGGCACTGACATTCCCCGAGACTCCCGTTTCTGAGGCCCTATACTCTGGGAGCTCCCGGCTCGCGCGTTTCCCTCTGACTACACCCACTGAGATATCTCATCTCTTGGTGAATACATGTCAAGACGACGCCCTCATAATGGCGCATCCTCCTGCCCTGCCCAGCAATCTAGGCCTGTCCATTGCAATCTGGACTCGCGACGATTCCTTAGCGTGCACACTAAAATCTCTTTGTCCTGGGCGTTGTGAGCCGAATTGGTCCCTGCTTTGGAAAGTGAAAGCTCACGCGAGGTGGGTCATCAATTTCTTTTATGATTGGCCTGTCATTCAGGTACCGCAGTTTGCTGGGTCTGGGCAGTCTGCCTTATTGGCTGGTCCAGAATGATCGAGAGTCTGTTCAGGTGAAATCTGAAGAAATAACAGGCATCAACAACCTTTCACACACATCCATCAAACTTGAGACCTAAGCCAAGACAGGTATTGCTTCACACTCTGATCCATGCCAGCCCACCTTGCTCTCAGAGTGTGAAAAATCTTGCAACCGAGTTCTTACAAGAAATTTCACCATGGCATATCCCCACCCTGACAGGCCAGCATTATAAGTAGGAGGCCATTCCTCCTTCTTGTCTCTCCTTTTTGTTCTACCACAAAGCATTCATTCCTTGATTGCCCTGCCTGTCTTTTGAGGTTGAGCCTCCCCACAGTCCTTCTCATCAACCACTACACTCCTTTTTGTCTGTAGATCAGACCGACCTTTTGTCCATCCTTCACAAGAAAGTCTCGGCGATCTCTTTTCCACCACCCCACACTCTCTCAAGATGTTCTTCAGCAAGCTCTTGACTGTCGCCGCGGCTCTCGTTACCGCTTCGGCCATGCCCGCTCCCGCCCCGGCTCCCCGGGCCGTCAGCGGCGGCGTCTCCATCGTCAACAACCTCGGCCAGGACGTCTACGTCTGGTCGGTCTCCGCTACCTCCAGCCCGATGATGGTCCTCCCCGTCGGTGGATGGTACACCGAGCACTGGCAGATCAACCCCACCGGCGGTGGCATCTCCATCAAGCTTGGCACCTCCCCGGACGGCTTCAACGACGTCTTGCAGTTCGAGTACACCAAGGCCGGTGACGTCCTCTTCTGGGACTTGTCCAGCATCGACCTTCGTGCGGACTCTCCCCTCATCGCCGCAGGCTTCGATGTCAAGATCGACGACGCCACCTGCCCAATGGCCACCTGCCTCCCTGGCATCGTCGACTGCCCGGACTCTTACCAGTTCCCTGACGACCACAACACCCGTGCCTGCTCCGCCAACGCCGCTTGGACCTTGACTCTGGGCTAAACTTGCTTAAGAAAACCACCAAGCAAGGCGATTCCCAGTCTCATCATGTCACTCTTTTCTCTTCTCTTCTTTTCTTTCAGGTTTTTCCTGTGACGATCTGGGATCCTCAAACATGAAAGGCAGAGCCTCGCCCAGGCAGGCGGTCACTTTATGACTCACGACGGAATGTATCTACGCGCTCATGGTATTCTGGGTATCGGATATGGATATGGATCTGGAAATGGAAATAGAAAAAATCGGCGCACAATCGGTGAAATACATGGAGTAGATACAGGTACCTAGGGAGGCTGAATTTGAAATTGTTCAGTTTTCTTCTTCACTTACCATTCGCCCTCGTAGACATTAGCCCTAGTACAGCATTAGCCCTACCTAATTAGCCCTACCAGTACCTAGGTACTTGGTAGTGGATCCCCAAGTACCCAAGGACGGTACCCTACCTACCCTACCTAAGTTAGTACACCTCGGTAGTCGGTGCCCGTCTAGGTAGGGTACGGTCCAGCTGAGGATCTGTCTGCCTTCCACTTACCATGCATCCATCCAGGTCCGGGTTACCTTATTCATTCATTATCCATTTATTCAGATTCAGAAACCCCGCTATTCCTTATCACTCTCCTGTTATGTACATCCCCACCCTTCAATATATCATTTCTTCCCATAACCATAGCCCTAACTCGGCAATGTTTCTCCCAGCCAAACTGTTAAGTATACCTGGTACATCCCGCAGCGAAGGCAAGCATAATATAAGGTAAGTTACGGGACCATCCAACCTATCTATATACGAACTAGGTACATCCAGTCATGGCTTGGCTGAAGGTCAACTCCACAGCCCTCCTGAAAAGACGAACCCTAAGCAGGTAAGCCAGTCTACTTACCGACCTAGGTACTGAGGTAAGTCCCTGCCCTTGTACTGCCCTGCCGTTTTCTTAGATCGGAGTGTTCTAGGATTTCAAGCAGGCCCAGATATTTTATATATTTTCTTCCCATAAGGCAATAGTAGACTGGCAGGGGTATTCGGGAATGGCCGCGGTGATTGATACCGTAGCTGCTACTACTCTTCCCTGTCTATGAATGAATAATTCATGAGATTAGAATGCTATAGCTATACCGACATGAAACCGCATTTAGCTGCCTCGATAGATACCCTTACTACTTAGTAGTGCATGTGCTTGAGATTTCTAAAATAAACACAAATGTTTTATTAACATGCTTCTCCTCACCAGTAATCAATGTCCCATGAATAGGAGAGAAAATTACTATCAAAACCAACCTCAGGCACGGCAAGCTCCCACGCGCAACTATCAATCAGGTCCAGGTTGGTCTTCAACGAGCCCAGACTGTTCAGGTCCTTGGAAGTCATCGCTCGTCTCGCATCGGCGGCGTCCCGGAATCCAGCTCGCCCCAGTCCCGCGCCGGCCAAGTAGGAGAAGATGGCCATGAAGGCGCCATCGGGAATTTCGACGATGTCGTAGACCAGCAGCCCCGTCTCGCCGGCGGCGCCTGCCAGCCGCAGCAGCGTGCGGGCGGACAGCAGACCGGCGGCGCCGACGGCCTCGCCTACGAATGGAATGAAGAAGAGCAGGCCGGTGACGAAGCCGAGGATCGTCTGCTCGCGCAGCTGCTCTTCGATCTCGTCGGCGGCCCCGACGATACTGTCCATGCCCTTGACGGCGGCCTGGAACGCCAACGCGGGTAGGGAGCCGGCGTCGACCAGGTCGGACCACGGCATCAGCTCGTCGTATAGCGTGAAGTCGCGGACAGCCCTAAACCGGCGCAGAAGGTCC
This sequence comes from Aspergillus egyptiacus, assembly GCA_025688805.1. Lineage (NCBI taxonomy): Eukaryota > Fungi > Ascomycota > Eurotiomycetes > Eurotiales > Aspergillaceae > Aspergillus > Aspergillus egyptiacus. Next base: position 73,726 of record MU628446.1, read on the forward strand.
CTTGCCTTCTCGTAGGACTCCCCGATCAGGTCCTTGGGGTTGTAGACCTCGAAATTCTCATTGTTCCTGGTGGGGTAGTTGTGGAAGAAGTTATCATATCGATCCTGGCACTCTAGGGTATCCTCTCCAGCCCAGTTACAGTTCTGCGAGGTCGTGACCTTTCTCCTATCAAACTTGACCCACGATTCCTCAATGCCGTACTCCTCGTAGATGGCCTGGTAGAAGCCCTCGGGGTCGATCAGCGTGAAGGTGGCGTTGATGGCGTTGTCGTCGTAGAAACCGGTCGGACAGTCGACATCCTCGGTGACCCAGCCGTCGTTTGCCACGCAGTCGGGCGCATCGCTGCAGTTGATTATGCAATAGGGGTTCGAACAGCTCCCGCAGCAACTTTTCCTCCCGGTCTCGGTGCACGTGAAATAGTTATTGGCCTCGTCGCTGCGCATGAAGGCGTCGAGCTGCGGTTGCACTTGATCCTCGACGTATTCTTCATAAATCTTGAATTCCTCGTAGCCGTCCTCCAGCAGCTCCGTGTACCGGTTCAAGGCGGCTTCCATGACGGCAATCTCGACTTGGATAATGTACTGTTCCATGCAGTGAGCCGGGATGCTATCCTGGTTCTCCTCGAGCTCCTGAAACGTGGTGTATGTGTCGGTGCACTCGGGGAACAAGTCCAGGTTGATGTCGTACTCATAGTCATCCGGATAGTCATCAGGACCGCTGCCGCTGTGGGGGGAGTTAATATCGTCAACACAGAACGGAAGGGAAGGGAATGGGGTAACGTACTCTACGAATTCTTGCAGGTCAACCGCCCAGTCCGTGGGGCCGGCAAAGTTGTATGAATCATAGAATTCGGTGCGAGCAGCCTTCATCTCATCGTCCATGTACGCCACCCATTCGGTCTCATTGTAGACCAGGATGTTCGAGCCCTCCTCCTTCCACTGCTTGTTGACATTGCCGAACTGGATGATCTCCATGATCTCCGCGTTGGAGATGTAGCCGCCCGTTTCTGTGCAGCGACCCGGTGCCGCACTGGAGATGCTCGCCGTACCGGTGAACTTGCACATCGGCCCAGTGCAGCCGGCCTCGGCCATCTTGAAGGATCTGCCATAGCTGGCCACACCGACAACGACCTTGTTGAAGGGCACGCCGGCTTTGGTGATCATCGACAGGGCGTCCCGGGTCTCGGTCTCATTGACATGGGACCTCAGACAGTTGCCCGTGGGACAGCCGGAGGTAGTCCACGGGTTATTGTAGTCCCACTGTCCATGGAGATCGTAGGTCATGTAGATCACATAGTCCAGGTCCTCACCCATCTTGTTCATGGGAAACGACTTGAGATAATGGTATGAAGCCGGGGCCGCAAACGAGACGGATTTCGAGTTCCCCACCTCCTTTTTGAGGTTGGAGAGCAGGTGATAGTAATCCATCCCAGCCTCGGGGTCACCGGGGAGGATACCGGGAATGTCCGGGGCCTAAAGGGAAGAGAGGAAAAAAAAAAAAAAAAAAAAAAAAAAAAAAAAAAAAAAAAAAAAAAGGGCGTCAGCGAAGACTGTGTATAGCAAGATCCAGGTTGGCAAGCTGTGGACCACACATATGGAGGGGACTTACTCCAGGATACTCCCAGTCCAGATCGATACCGTCAAGGTCATGCTCATTGGCAAAGTCAATAAGGTTCTTCTGGAACGTATCGCGGTTGGCAGGCTTGACAGCCTCACGGAGGATTTTGAACGTGCCGGGCTTGGTGCTGAAGTCCCAGCCGCCGAAAGAGATAATCTTCTTAATGCCAGTCATGCCTTTGAAAAGATCAAACTGCTCCTGCACATTGCTCACGTCGACCCTGAAGTCCCCGGTCACGTCGGCAAACGCAAAATGGATATGCGTATACTTGTTGGTGTCCACCTGGCCGACATACATGGTCAGGCACTTGCGGTTAGTGTTCCAGGCCTCGAAGTAGGCAACATGAATCCTTTCCGATGGCGCGTCTCCCTTGATGATATCTCTTCCGCAGCTACTGATGCCTGTTGTTTTCGCGGTTTAGAATCAGCCGTGCGCAAAGGTTCAACACCAATATGGATGGAGGCAAAAGGAGAAAGCAACTTACATCCTTTTTTTCCCGGTTGAGAAGTACCAGGAGCGCCAGTCTCCGACTCGTAGACGGTGTAGAACTCCTCCGTTGTGCCGCATTGACCCCAGGCATTGCAGCATACGTTCAAAGGGCAAGGGTTAAGTTCCGCCAGGTCGGTGCCTTCGGCTGGCTTTTCGGTGCCGGGAACCTGATCATCATGTTAGTATGAGACTAGAGATCGAGCCTGGTACGGAAGCGTGGAACGGGGTAAGTTCCCTACCGTTGATCCACAGATGGCGTTCTAGAGAAAGTGACATCAGCAAGCGGTTCTTCCATATGGTCCTTGGTCTGGTAGTAGTAATGCATCTTCTTACCGAAACAGGAGCAGGCATAGGGGGCGTTCCTGAGCTCAAGCACAGCTTGAACGCGACTGCCAGCACCTTGCATCCGTTCCATCCCCACGTCTGCTTGTTGAAGTCTTCGATATCTGAAACCGTCAACCCATTCGCGGCGGCAATTGCTGAGCAGCTGTCCCCGGACTGGGTCGTGTACGTGGCGCAGGAGCCGTCAGGATTCGGCTTGGGCCTCAAGTCCGGCAGCTCGCCACGGCTGCAGCACACATGTTGTCCGACCTTCAGGGTCGAGCACAGGTCGTCTTCGCTGTTGACCTCGGTGAAGTCCTGCGGAGTGAGACCGCATTTAGAAGCGAGCGTTCCGCAGCTGTCGCCGCTGACCACCTGCCTGGTCTTGCAGGTGCCGTCCGAGTTTGCTGGCGGGATCGTGTCAGGCAGGATGCCGGAAGAGCAGCACACCGTCTCACCGGCCACCAGGGTGCTGCAGAAGTTCGACCGAGGATTGAACTTTTCCAAGTTGGCCTGGGTGATGCCGCACCGGTTCGCCACGGCCCAGCAGTCATCGCTGGCGTTGACCGTGGTGGTCCGGCACTCGGCGCGAGCGACAATGCGGGAGGACCTCGACTCGAAATGAGCTGCCATGGCTGGAATTCCCATCGTCTCAAGATCGCCCGCTGCCGAGGTCACCCCGGCGGGGACGCGGATGGTCACGGTCATCCAGTCCTGGTCATCATCCGCCCCGGAAACACAGCGTCCGTCGGCCCAGGTCTTGACGGCTTCGTGGACGCTGGAGGATACCAAGGATGCCTGGAGCGTGTCTTGCTGTTCTACGCCTACCAAATCGACGGGCTCAGCCCTCCCGAGGAGCGAGCGCTGGGCTTTAGCTGCGCCAAAAAAAATGGGACAGCAAAGGGAATAAGTGCATGGACGACGACGGGTGGGTTGAGTGCAGGGGCAAAGGTGGTGGACGATGCAACTTCAATGAGCTCATGGCGTCCCTGGGGAGATCGCGTCCGAACGACAAGCTGGTCGGCCCGCAAGGTGCAGACCAGAGCACCACGAGCCCTGATATCCAGGAGACGGCCAAGAGGCTCATGCTGCACTATACGACCACTGGCAAGAAGGTGGTTAACTTCCCTCCGTACAAAGCCATGAAGGGCGCCAACGGTGACTTTGTCGCCGATACTTCGCGGCTGGGCGCGCTGGTCAACCGTGCCTATCGCGTCCACCGAACCGAGGCCAACCAGTATCTATGGGATAGATTCGATGACACTCTGGACCACTTGAGCATTGCGCGGACCGGCGACCATGGGCATCATGTTGTCACAGACGCCAACAAAGAACTGGGAGATCCCAATCGAATGACTATCAAAACAATGCCCGTGGGCGAGAACCCCTTAATGACCTTGCCGGGCCTGCCTCCATCTGTTCCGGTCTACGCGTGGGAGACCGTTGACTGGGATGCGACGGTGAAGGCGGCCGAGTCCGACGGCATAACGAATGCTCCGAAACTGATTAGTGACTGGTTGGACAAATTTTATAGTCGAAGAAAGCCCCGGCAGCACATCGCTGTCGTCAATGTGTATAAAGAAATCGCACGAGAGGTGGAGGCGTGCCGCGGGCGAAGGATCGGAGGCAGCTGAAACAACAGAGCAACGGACAGTACAGCGGGAACAGCGCTATGGAACTAGACTTGGGCAGTGGGTGTAGTAGTAGTAGTCAAATGGATTAATTATCATCAAATGGCCCCCATTCCTCTTCATAAAGCCTATCCAGATCAGCACCCGTCGCCACCCACCCCGTCCCCTTATCAATGAATCGGATATTCTCCTTGGGACACGGCCAGGGACACCCTTCCCAGCAATCATGCCATGCATACGCGCCGCCTGCATCGGGACAGATGACGTGGAGTTCCTCGACATTCGGATACTCTTTTGCCAGCGAGTGACTTTCGAAGAAGAAAAAGCTATCGTCGCTCTCGCGCTCAAACCTCAGCCGGCGAATCAGCAACCGCTCGGCAGGGTCGACATGCTCGGTATCTGTATCCCCGATGGAGATCATGTCGACTTCAAAGTTCACCCAGACATACCGCGGCTCATGTCCCTCGGTGGCGAGAGTAAATGCCCGCTGATACAGTCCCTGGGTGCGGGATTCATGGCAGGCGTGGAGAACTGCAGGGACTGGTGTTGAGGAGGTCATGGTTTGTATAGTTGTGGGCCAGTTCCGTCGGTGAATCCGGATCTCCACCGTACGGGGCTCGACGGTCAATTCCCAGATGCGAGCCCGAAGCTCAAAGGGCAGACAGGGGAAAAGGTGGAACTCGGCCATAGCGTGCTTCGGTGGCAGCGGATTGTTTTCGGAGAGGCCGACAGGAATCAGTCGACCGTGGAAGTTGGAAGTCGCAATTGAGGGATAAAAACAGGGAGCAGCGGGTCGGGTCAGTAGTAGTGAGAGACTTTAGAGTAGATACTCCAAAGTGGGTACCGGAAATGATGCCTTGCTAAGCGAGTGTGATATCGGGCTCAGTGTGAACTGTGATGAAGATAGATAGTTGGAAGTTGGAAGTTGGAACGTTCAGGCTGGCTCTTAAAGCCAAGATACTACTCCCTACTACTATACTATAGTCTAGTAGTAGGGAGTAGTATGGGTGGGTGGCAAGCGGAGTCTAGATCCATTAGCATAGCTTCGAGCAGTAGACTAGTGGCAGACTGACCGGTTGTGAAAATTCTGCGACGACTAGACCCAATTGAAGCCGGTTGGAATGCAAGACTTCCGTCTGATTTGGAATTCATTTTTTAGCGAGCTCGGGGGATGAGAAGTTGTGGAAGGCAACTTGATGACAGTCGGATCAATCGATCTTGAGGCTCTTGGCCACTGCCCGGGGTGGATCACGTGGCGCACTGGGCTTACCTTCGTCCTCGTAGTCTACTGCTACCTTATGACTAGTCTACTACTACCACCACTACTACAGTCCTATAGTCCTGCTAAAGCCGAGGAGTAGGAGACCGGTCGATGTACCTGGCAAGCTCGGACATTCGAGACTCCACTATTCACGGTTCGGCCCACCGCATTGACAGCCGGACTCCCCTGACCGGGAGGGACAGGAACAGGGACAGTGACAGGGTCTAGGGTCTAGACATGGCTGGTGCCATTGACGATGGAACATGCCCAGTGTTAATTATCTGCCGGCCCACCGAGCAAACTCACGAGAGACGCAGCGAGACTATGAGTATGGTCGAACTGACTCGGAGATTTGGTCGGTCGAGTCTGGAAGGCTTAAGAATTGTACGGTGGTACCTGACAGTCTCCTGATATTAATGTTTTGAGCAGATAGTTGAAGAGGATGAAGACGAGTGTGTGTCCACTGCAGGTGAAAAAGGAACCCAGGTCCGGGAAGTATATCCATCATCCAGGGATCTATCTATACGCACGACCAGCGCCAGCTGAGAAGTCTACTTGATGGAACTCCACCGGCCTTTTGTTACTGTCTGGTTGACATCTATCTATCCGGTAACATGTCACCTTATCCTAGCTTTCTACAATCCATCCCAACTTCAAGCGGATAAACCGAGGAGTCGCCTCATGGTACTTCAACCATAGTGCTATCTCCATAACAACGCATGGTTCACTAACACCAAGACATATAGACATCCCTGACAGCAGCGCTCTTGCAACTTCACATGCTGAAGGTTACACCATGTAGTGACTCGCTTGGCTGCAGTACAACAGTCATGCATTGACCGTGAAACACATTCCCTGGATAACAACCCGGATGTTGCTGCAGGGAGTAGCTCCGGGCATTAAGTAGGTCGACCTGCATGATCTACAGTCGGATATGGCGCCATTATTCAGTAGAGTGCCGTGGTCAGCAGCTACACCGATCCCGAGTACTGGCAGTAGCGGTTCGTCCAGATCTTCCTCTTCCGGAATCCCAACCGTGCTCCGTCACTTTGTCTCTTTCTCGCCCTAGCTGACAAGCTTATTTACCTTGTAGTATGTCGCATACTGAGATAGGACTGCTGTTGGTCAACTTGGAAGGGAAGATTCTACGTCAGCGGCGCTCAGCCTCGGCATCATCTGGCGCCAAGAACTCGAACCAGCAGGAAGTCGTCTGCCATCGCCTCATCCTGTCAGCCTGTCAACACGCTCCCACTCTTCCCTCAAACCGCTTCTGAACCACCGTCTTGCCGTACGCCGCAGTAAGATGGCACCCCTAACTGCAGCAGAAATCGTCACCCACCCGGCATACAAACACACCGACTGGAAACTCCCTCCCACAACCTCCGCCAAGTGCCCCGTCGCGCAAAAACGCCGTGGCGGCCCCATCAACCTCTACTATGAAATCCACGGCACAGGCCCGATCAAGCTCCTCGTGAGTGTCCAGCCCATACGGTACCACCTCGTCTGGCAGTGTTGCTAACCCTGACAGTGGGTCATGGGCCTAAACGCCCTCCACAGTGACTGGAAGCGCCAAACCAAGTACTTCGGCCACGAACACGCATCCCAATACTCCTGCCTCGTCTTCGACAACCGCGGCGTCGGCAAATCCGACAAGCCGATTTCCTTCTACTCGACCTCCGAGATGGCCAAGGACGTGGTGGATCTGCTCGCCCACGTCGGCTGGATCGACCTCTCCGCGCCCCCGACCCGATCAGTTCACGTCATCGGCGCCAGCATGGGCGGGATGATCTCGCAGGAGATCGCCATGCTCATCCCCGACCGACTCGCCAGTCTCACGCTCTGCTGCACGGCTCCCCGCGTCGAGCGCACGGCCCCCTTCCTGGAGAACCTGCGCGAGCGGGCGCAGATGTTCATCCCGCGCAAGACGGACGAGGAGCTGGAGCGGCTGGCGCAGTCGCTGTTCCCGGCGGATTTCCTGGCCCTGCCGGATGACGAGTATGAGGAGCCCGAGAAGAACTTCCCGACGAAACGGGATCGGTTTGCGGCGGGGCGGTTGCGCAAGCTGGAAGATGTCGAGGGGTTTACGAAGAAGGGGTTTCTGATGCAGGTTCTGGCGTGCTATTTTCACCACAAGTCGGCGAAGCAGTTGAAGATGCTGGGGGACCGGGTGGGGAGGGAGCGGATTGCGGTGCTGCATGGGACGGTGGATCGCATGCTGACGTTCCACCATGGGGAGTTACTGAGGAAGGAGATCGGGGACGGGATCCTGTACAAGGTTTGGGAGGGGAGTGGACATATGTTGCCGTGGGAGAAGGAAGGGGAGCTGAATGCGTTGGTGGAGGGTCTGGTGCAGCGGTGCGATCGCTCCTAAGCACAGGCTGACGGTGTCTACGACTATTTTTGTTTGCAGCGAATACCAAGACAGGACAGATCTGTCAATTACTCGGGTACATACTACTACATAGGATACGCGAGCTCCATTACCTAGATTTGAGACGGAAGCTTAGCTCATCCTAATATATATATAACAGCGGGCCTAGAAGATCAACACGAGTATGCGCCATTTAACGGTCCAATGGCCCTCAACAGATCCACCGATTTCTGACACCGCACCACAGTATTCAACTTTCACAACTTAAGCAACCGGACAAAGTCGGAGCAGTCCAAGCTTGGCAAGAGACCTTGGAAGCTTAAGCTTAGGTAGGTTAAGTCCATGCAGCCGGCGGAGGAAAACAAGCAGGGGACTGCAGGATGGAAAGGAATTGTCACACTCTGATACGATAGCTAGAGCCAATCAATTCCTCACGAGCTATATGACAGGTTCTGATTGCGTCGGGAGGCACTTAGATTGGTGAATGTACGTATGACAGGACGCAAGATGCTGCAGGAGCTGAAGCATAAGCAGGGCAAGGATAGGCACGTATAGCGATGGTTCTGGCCTGCCAAGGCGTGAACGCTCTTTTCAGTTGAGCGTTCGAGTTTCAGGCATCAAGGGCACTTACTTAGTATCTACTTAGTATTTGTATTAGTAGTATGAGGTACCTAGATTTATGCATAAATGACGGTTTGGATTGCTTTTTCCGGCTCCACGTATTTGATGGGGATCGGCCAGCTAGGTCCGTACCTTAATACATAGTAGCTACGGTCGCAGACTCGCAGCTGATAAGCAGCATCTACCTCAGTACCTCAGGTGCAGAGCATGGTGAATCTCAACTGACAGGACTGCATGTGACGAAGAAATGACTGCAATCATGCAGCAGGACACCAGCCGACTTTAGGTTATTATGATTAGTCTAGTACAGAGCACCTTAAGTACTCTGGTGGAGTCCCGAGGTCGCCGCACCGCCACAGCAGGCCGATCGGGGCTTGGCACAGATTCCAGGCCGGATGCATCCCAGTCACCGAGTGCAGTACCTTAGTAGTCAGTACCTAAGATACAAAGTAAGGTGATAAGCTGACACTGATCTCTTATTGCAAGCAACACATCTGCAAGGATGATGATATACCGATGCAGCTGCGAATCAGACTGGGCCGATAAGCTTACTTCGACCTCCCTGTCAGCGTTTTCCTTCATTGTCTGAGTCCTCAGGAAAGGTTTTTCGGACTTTTACTCTTCAAGCTAGACCGGCACAGATTTTTCTATTATGATTATTATGATTATTATTAGGCCCAACTGAGACTAAGTAGAGTACTGGCGGTGGCGCCTTCATTTCTTTCAGGTCCAAAGCTCCGGACCCGCTGCCACACCACAAGTTGGTTAACCTAACCTGGACTTTCTTCCAACCTCAAATAATCCTCTCCTCTCCACTCCTTCAACTTCCACCTTTTTTCCCTCCTCTTTCTCTCTTCTCTTCCATCACTCATCCCCTCGCCATGTCTCCCGCTCTTCCCATTTGCCTGCTCTATCGCAACCGTTCCTCCACCATGACCAGAGGCTAACCCGGGCTTTTCATCGACTTTTTTTTCCACTTCTTCTTTTTCGTCGACTCCTTTTTAGGAGGCGGATCGGCACTGCAAGCTTCGTGCTCCTCACTCTCGCGTGGCCGCTGATCATCATTCCCGGACCATCTTCTCGATCCTTCATTGCGCCCCTCAATTTCTCGAACTCGTCGAAGAACGTACAACACCACTTATATACTCCGTTGCCGCGTTCCGACTCGCCGACTCGACTAATCCTCGTTGCACCACGGTGCAACCCGGCTTCCGGAATGTTTTCCTCCCTCCTGCGCCAGCTGGGCCGCCACAAGGCCCGCATACCATGGCTGAAGGACTTGCAACTGAATTTCATCCTGATTCATTACATCTATATTATCTCCATTTCTCTGGCCACCTCCATCATCATTTATCCCGGCAGCAAGTTGGAGTACATCGATGCGCTGTTCTTCTCCGTGGGTGCTGCCACCCAGGGCGGTCTGAATACGGTCGATTTCAACAAGCTCTACACTTACCAGCAGGTGATCCTCTACTTTGTGTCCATGCTCACTACCCCCATCTTTATACACACCACCCTCGTATTTGTCCGACTGTACTGGTTTGAGAAGCGGTTCCAGAACATCGTGCACGACGCCCGGGCCCTGCGCGCCACCAGATCCCGACTGCGAACCATCAGCGAGGATAAGGATCCGCGGTCGTACGATAGAGAAGAGGCCGGCATAAATGGTCGTCCGATCGTGGTGTTGCGCAATGACGAGAACAATACCCAACCCGCTGGTCCGTCACGTTCGCTCAAGTCTCCCGAGGGAAGCGATTCGGACTCGATCTCGCCGACCTCTCACGCTAGCAGTGCACACAACCTGGAGGAAAGTCAAAGTCCGATCAACACGACCGTCAATCGCGATTTCGGCAGCCTTCGAGTACCCGCTCAACTCAGCCCGGACCATCATATCGCGTTCTTGGAGAATCAGCGCAAGAACCGGGGCGCTTTGCGCATTCCGAGTCCGAGGGAGTACGATTCCGGTGGTGTTCCCGAGGTTCTGGAAGAGGAGGGCGAAGAGAATGGCGACGCGGAGAACAGGCTCGCGCGAACAGGGTCCGGCCAATCTGAGCCGCGGACCTTCCGGAGTGTCGACCCGGAGACTACCACCATGGAGGGACCGCATGTGACGATCAACGAGCCGGAGATGCCGTGGACCCGAACCCGAAACTCCACGTTCCCCCGGTTGGATACTCGCCCCACGGTCCGCGAGACCAAGGAGTCCGGCGGCGACCCATCGCCCCTGGGCCGGTCAACGACCCGGAGACCAACATTCTCCGGTGTCATGCGGTCTCTCACCCAGGAGCGCGAGCGGCCCACCCTTCCCTATCTCAGCTGGGACGCGACGGTTGGACGGAATTCGAACTTTATTGCTCTGACGGAGGAGCAACGCGACGAGCTTGGCGGCATTGAGTATCGCGCGCTGAAAACGCTGGCCATAGTTTTGATTTCCTACTACGTGCTGTTCCACATTCTGGGCGTGGTTTGCCTGGCGCCATGGATTATGGAAACCCGGTGGGGGAATGTCGTGAAAGAGGCCAGCCAGGGGCGTCCGTGGTGGGCGATCTACACTGCCGCCTCGGCGTTCAATGATGTTGGGTTCACCATCACTCCCGATTCCATGGCTTCATTCCAGACCGCCGTCTTTCCCCTTCTGCTGATGACCTTCCTCATCATTATCGGCAACACTGGCTTCCCTTGCATGCTGCGCTTCATCATCTGGACATTGTCAAAACTCGTTTCGAAACAGACGCCAGTCTGGGAAGAGTTGAAATTCCTCCTCGATCACCCTCGGCGATGCTTCACCCTCCTGTTTCCCCGGAATGCCACCTGGTGGTTGTTCGCGATCCTGGTCCTGCTGAACGGGATTGATCTGATCTTTTTCATTGTCTTGGATGTCAGTTTTTACAAGCCTCTCCTCCATTCCTGTTACCATGGCTCTGACTTTTCGTTCTAGTTAAACGACCCTACCGTCACCTCCCTGTCGACCGGGATTAAAATCGTCGCTGGACTTTTCCAGGCTTCGTGCACCCGGACTGCGGGCTTTTCCGTTGTATCGATCTCCGAGTTGCATCCTGCCGTCCAGGTATCGTACATGATCATGATGTATATCTCCGTTTTCCCGATTGCCATCTCGCTTCGACGAACCAACGTCTACGAGGAGCAGAGTCTCGGGGTTTTCGAAAACGAAGAGGACGGCGACGATGAGAACCAGACGGCGCCCAGCTACATCGGGACTCACTTGCGCAAGCAACTGGGGTTCGATCTCTGGTACGTCTGCCTGGGCGTGTTCATCATCACGATTGTCGAAGGCGACCGGCTGGAGAACACCAGCCAGTATTCGTTCCAGATCTGGTCGGTGCTGTTTGAGGTGGTGTCCGCCTACGGGACCGTCGGCCTCTCGCTGGGTTACCCCGGGGTGAATGCTTCGTTTGTCAGCCAGTTCCGAGTGATCTCGACGCTCGTCATCATCGCCATGCTCATCCGCGGGCGACACCGTGGTCTGCCGTACAGCTTGGATCGCGCGATTCTCCTCCCGTCGGAGTCGCTGAACCAGAAAGAGGTTGAGAGCGCGGAACGCCGCATGCGTCGGCGGATGTCCAACCTCAGCCAGATGGGCTCGCTGGGGCGCCAACAGTCGCGGGCCCTTTCGGAAAACGGGACCAGTTCTGCGTTTGACCCGCAAGGCCGCAATGATGGACCTAATCTGACCGCCGGACCCATCATGCGGCGTCAGTCGACGCTCCGGTCGCAACGGTCGCAGGCGTAGCCCGCTACATTTGGAGAATTTCCATATTTAATTAATTTATTATAGAGGTATAGAATTTAGCGTTCGAGCGATTCAACGGTGTTCGGGATTTGAATGGTGGTTTACTTTGATTTGTTTGATTCGAGATATCCCCGAGGCTCCTGTGCCAACACAACATTGAACATAACATGGGTGGGTGGTATATCGCCCTTAGCAGTCTAGCTTCTTAATACACGGATGCATTTAATGGCGCCTTTTTTGAGTCCTTACCAGCCACAGTCTTTCCTTGCCTGTCTCTGCAGCTGGAATTCGCTGCTGCCTGGTCGGGTGGATACACAGCATCCACCCCGTCAATAGCGCACCGGGATTAATTCGGAGTTATAGGCAGTTAGGAGTTAGAACTGTTAGAGACGGCTGGATCGGCATTCCACAGCCTGTAAGTTGTAGGGCTAGATGATTGTCGTCGTACCTGTTGATCAGGGGTAGCTATACCTTAGTACTATACATACCTTGTCAAGAATCTGCATGTAACCTTCCATGGCCTATATACCTTCACAAACACTTTTCATTCTTCCTTGATATATATATGAAGACACGGCACAGGAAGAGCCACAGACTTTGATTAAACAGGGAAGGCACCTAAGAATTTGGTAGGCAGGCAGGCAAGCAAGGTAACCGATGGGTCTGATTGCAAGCTTGCATATGCTACTCCGTACTTAGGTTGGTAGAAGGTAGCTATTTAGGTAGTAGGCAGGTAGGTAGACCTCCTTGCATATGCAAGAGGGCCTTTGCCTTTGCCTTTGCCTTTGCACGACGGCAAGCTGCCGGCTGGCTGGTATGGTAAGACTACTCCTGTCTAGGTTCTGTTTGCTGCAGTCACGGACTGGGTTTTGCTTTCTCTCTGTCCAGATACCTCCCGGGGGCGTTGGGGGAGATAGATGTCGAGTGCAGTCCTATTATGCATGTAGTCATCTGGATGGGATCTGGGTTACCTTACCTGCCGTTGCCATTGCCGAGGGGTTATGTACGAGGACTTGCTTATCTTGCATTCATTGCATTCCAACGGATACGAGGTAATAGGTAGGTATTGGAAGAGCTGATAACACATTCCCGTCCGCAGTTGTGGCTTTCCTCTATCTATGCTTCGGTATGGGACTGTGTAATACAGGTCGGGGACGGGGTCTTGCTTGTTTGACACAGGGGAAGCAAAGGAGCATACGGTATTTAGAGACTGCATCGGATTGAGGGTCTGGACTGGCCTTCGCTGGTGATAATGCTACCTTGGTACGGCCAGGTAGCTATCTGTCGGTGGAGGGGTTTATGCATGGCTGTTTGCTTGGATTTGGATGGGGTATTGAGATGCAGCGGTGAAGGTCTCTCCAGATAGCGGTCTTCTGGAGTTGCTATCCTGCGTAAGGGTTGAGTGCCCGTTTACTGAAGCAGATATCCTGGATTGGGATTCATCATCAGTCCTTACCTACTTACTTGCCTCGGGGTGACGGTTGTGACTCTGGGCTTATATATCGTCGACCGTCTGGTCTTCCGCCCCCATCTCTCTCTCTTCTTAAGTTTCTTCTCATGTGTGTGAGTTTGATATTATTCCTATTTAAATCTTTTGATTAGCGTCTTTGTACCTTATACTCTAATATTGCCATGATCTCGCCCATCAGACCTGGGCCATACGATCTGCATTCGGTATCTGAGCCCTAATTCCGCCTCGTCACCGGCAGGACCATGGCATAACCACCAAGCCTGCACAACTGACATCTACCTCGACTGCTATTCCCCAGAAAATGAGCAAAAAGAACGCACTCACACGGCTGTCTATGCCACCTTGAACCGATAGTCTGAATTCCATGTACCCTGGACACTGGCAGCCGTGAGACACAACACCAAGCCCGGTACACACAACTCTCCACACGCTCTCAGGTACTCCACCCTCTACAGGGTATCATGAATATCCAGCTAATGTGTTTGAATTCAGTTCTGGCTCATCATGGACCCGGGAACTCGACCATCGTACGTGATACACGACTCTGTCCGAGCCAAGCTGGGGCCTGTGTATCTCGGTCCACTTCTGGCCGCCGTTTCAAGACGACATGCCACATATCATATCCAGCCATACTCAGCGTTTGGGAGTCAGGTGTCCATCCAGACCCCGCGACGGGAACCTTGTACCCAGACCCATGCCCCTCCTCCCGAGTGAGGGCCGTCCATGATGTGTCTGACATCCACTACGCGAATATTGCATGCATCTTCACGGTTTGCAGTCCTGCCGGTTATCATGCTACCCAATACATTGATTGCCAGACTCTCTGCTCTGCGTATTGCAACATAACACGCCAATTGAACTATCTCGCCGCGGGGTTATTTCCGGGACAGGAGATACACAAAGCGGTTCTTTTCGCCCTAGCTTATCACATTCTACCTTGGATTACATTGCCCATCCCGCGATATATGTTGAAACTCATCACAGAAAAGCATCCAGCCCTGGGCCAAACCAAACACGACTGCATCCCGGTCCCGGTCCCAGAAAGCCTCAATCGCATGATAACGCCGAAAACCGAAACCCATGTTCTTCTACCAGAACCAAGGAGGGGGAACGGAACTTTGCCCAAGACGAGCCTGTCTTCAAAAGCTCGTCTGTACACGGCATTGGCCGCAGAAACCTAGGGCTATCATTTACTGAATGATTTGGAGAGCCAACATACTATTACCGCACTATCAATGCCTGCGCGTTGAAAAATGCGAAAAGGAGGAAAGAGATACATGGTTTCCGGGCATGGTATAAAGGAGGACTATCCACTATACCAGAGATCAGGAGACAGCCTTTCTTATGGGCATTTGAGGTACAGTGCTTGAACCACAGCCCGAGCATTAATCTCGATATTGACAGAAGTCCAGGTGAATATTTAAGAGCTCACTACAAACACGACAGACGGAGGATATATACTGAAATGGAAAGTTCCATATCGGAGCACCGCTATGGATTGGGCAGTCCTGGCGTACAGTTAGGGCTACGTGATCAGTGAAAACACATAACAATCTGGTAAGGATCTCCTAATGCACACGCAGCCGCTGCATGCCTGAAGAGCCTTAACGTACGAGGGTGCGATAGAATTTATCTCGAAGATATTCTCTCTGTTGCTCTAAAAACGGCCCTCGAATATTTACCCTGTCAGTACCTTGCCCTGGACAAAAGCTCAGCTTAAGACGTTGCCAATTATCTCCAGGTAGGCTTCTTAGTCCATGCAATACAGAACAATCCCATGCTGACAGTTTGTACGGATCAGACAGGCTTGAATCAAGCCAGCAGCAACCGCAAACACTGCCGACTCTGATGATGGCGTAGGCGGCTTTCGAGCTATCTCTTCCATCACGGACCTGGGACGGAGCTGTTGTCAGACCTCCATGTCCACAGACGCGGCTGAAGTACAAGGGATCATTCACCAACGCATCTTTTATTTCTTCTTCTTGATTGTAGTTGTTCGTTTCCAGAACCTACATACGTCTCCAGAAGAACAGCAGTCCAGAGTTCGGTTTGTGCAGCATGCACAAAGACTCAACAGCTGAGAAAGCCCATTGATTCCTTTGGCCTTCACTTTTCCGTACTTGGATATTACTTCTGGCTGGAACATGCTAGCCTTTATGACATCACGCAGACATGAGCAGTGAAGGATTTGACAATAAAGCGATCCATTCCAAACCCCAACCCTCGCCTGTCTGCAGCGCAACATGCAACCATCACCCATCATGGTTTTGATTCACCAGTTCCCCTCCACCTGGGCTTGTTCTGTCGACTCTGGCCCCGCTCGGTTATCGTTACCATGGCCATATCCAACGCCGTCACATCCCGGAGATTCCTGGACATCCAGGGCCTTGATAGACGGCGGAGGGGGAGGCTCACTCTTGTCTTCCACTAATAGGGAGGTATATCAGGCGAATGCAACCGCAGTGGAACGAGCGCTCCCTTATTACGACCACATCCGTCTAGTTCATGCCTGAGCCCTGCGCGTCCCTTACTGGCAGCAGAGAGGGCATGCATATGCCACCCGAGGATTCAACCTGTTCGTGAAATGAGTGTCGTACATGTCTTCCCACCTTGAACCCCGCGCAGAATCTACAGAAAGAAATTGATGGCCTGCCAGAGAGGTAGTCATTCTCTAGCGCCGGAATGGAAAAGGGAAAGCTATCATATCAACCATACGGAGATCAGCACACCAACCGTCATTGAACACGGACTGTTGCAGACAAAGAAAGCCCGCCTCTATGAGAGGCCGCTCATCTCATCATGTTGGGAGAGTCCTACATCTACGCCTTGAATTCCGTCCTAGCGGATGCCCAGCCTTCCGCCGCGTGCCGTACGGGAAAATAGCTACCTCTGAGAAGCTTTCTGTCTTACGCAGACTCCTCCGTCCTTGCACGGAGACGAGATTTTTAGATCCGGAGAGACCATACCACTGACGACGTCGACTTCCTGTTCACGGGTCAAGACTACCACGGAAGATTGTGGCAGTGACTGCCAGACCGGGGGCGCGGCTTATAATGCACCATTGCCACGTCTTGCTGCATTGAGAGCCGGAGTCTGCCCCACAGGATGGACCTCCTTATGGTTATTATTCGCAAGCTGCTTCAGACCGCAGAGCATCGATGGTGCGGTGGTCCCTCCAGTACAGGCCAGTAGCGACAACGGCGGGGCATTCTGCAGGAGTTTCCAGAAACTACTTACTTTACCCACGCAGTCCTGATATTCAAGTCATCAGCCAGCCCTACTACTTAGGTAGCATCGCATTGCATGTACGACGGGAGAGACTATGGACGCGGACTCAAAGGATTGCTGGTGACTGTACGGGAAAGGCCCAGATTTCGAAGGCGGCTGATAGTCAAGGGAGATCGTGTCTGTCCGTGGCCATGGAGATGAGCCGCTCTTGGGAGACGGCATCGGAGGACGACCGACATGGCTGTCGTGGGACGATGGCTGAGTGTGATTGTGGGATCTGATTTCGTGCACGATGCTGCTGGGGGTTATTATCGAGCTGCTGATTTATGGAGCGAAGAGAGAGGAAACTGGATTGAGGGCATAGCTTTGGATATATACGAGATATAGGATATATGTCGTCAGCGGTGGCCATGTCGTACTATACCGGATGCTTGGATAAGGACACAGGCAGATGCAGGTGTTATGTATATTACAATGGAACAGAGTCAGTTGAGACCTAATATTGTCAAGACATGCATACCGGATTGTAACTGCCCCTACTGTGGATAATCTAGGGCTGGAGATCCTTTGGTTGGATGTTGATCTCCAGGGCTCTGTTTGCTAGGGTTAAGGGTCTGCGTAGCCCTAAGACAAGTACTCACTGCATGGCACGCCGTCCCAGATATCACTGCTTTTTGTACACATATGACCAGATAAAAACGATCAACTAGTACCAGTATATCGGTTCTCTAAGGAAGAAATGTCCCCTGGTCAAATATGGGAGCTTATACTTGACAACCATTTAGAAGCCATCAATTCATAGAATAGTATATGTACATTCTAACACCATCTACTCCAACAATAAACTCTACTTTACAATAACAATCCTACACACCCCAAGATCACATTCCTCTCCCCTCCTAATCTCAAATCTCAAACTGCCCCCTCACCCTCCAATCCCTCGAACTCCCCCCCACAAACACCTCATAACCCCCCTCCGCGATCATCCACTGCTGACTCCCAACATCCCAATACGAGAGATCGCGCCGCCGCAAGTCAAACCGCACCGTCGTCTCCTCGCCCGCCCGCAGCTCCACCCGCTCGAACCCGCGCAGCTGGCGGACCGGTTGCGCCGCCTGCGCCGGAAAGCCGAGGTACAGCTGCACGACTTCGGCGCCGTCGCGGGCGCCCGTGTTGCGGAGGCGGATGGAGATCGTGCCGACGGTGTCCCAGAGGTCGTGGGGGCCGCCGACGGTGGAGACGCCGGTTGGGGTGGCGGGGATGGTGCTTGCTGACGAAGAAGAGGACGGGATGGCAATGGAGAGGTGCGAGTAGGAGAAGGAGGTGTAGGAGAGGCCGTGGCCGAAGGGGTAGCGGGGGGTGAGGTTCTGGGCGTCGAAGTGGCGGTAGTCGATGTAGATGCCTGGCCGAGTCAGTTCCTTTTCTTGCATGTATAGAATAGGTCAGAATGGAGGGAATACACACCCTCAGTAAAGTCACATTGGGCAGTGTAGCACAGCTCGACATTATAGTCGCTCTCGTTCCGGGCGATGGTGTAGATCAGCCGGCCGGACGGGTTGACGTCGCCGTAGAGGAGATCGACGATCGAGTGGCCGGACTCCTGGCCCAGCAGAGAGCCATACAGCAGGGCCGTGACGTTCTCGTGCTCGATCCAGCGGTCGACCAGCCGGGGCCCGACGGTGTTGATGACGACGACCGTGTTGTTGCAGTTGTCGGCCACCGTGGTCACCATGGCGTCCTGGTCGGCGTTGGATAGCTCCGTCCTATCTGCCCCTTCGCCGGCCAGTGCGTTCAGAAACACCAGACAGACGTCGGCGTTGCTGGCGTAGTTCTCCACCGTCACGGCCACGGAGGTGCTGCCCGCATCACTGGGGATGAGGCTGGCTCCGCCGCTGGAGTCGGAGGAGTAGGTGTCGTTCAGGATCCAGCGCAGCATGGTGCCGTCCTGCACTGCTCGCGTCGTCAGCGCCAGATGCGGATCGATCACGTACGGGAGAGAGGCCTGGCCCGAGCCGGTCCCGGTGGCGAGATGGCCCTGGTATGTCGGGCCGGAGCCCATGACGTTCATGACGCCGTTGGGCCCACCCAGGACGGGGCCGGCGTGGGCTCCGAAGATGCTCATCACGCGGGGCTTGCTCAGAGGAAGGGCCCCCCTGGTGTTCTTCAGCAGCGCCATCGACTTGGCCCCGTTCTCGCGAATCAGCCGGGAATGGTTGGCACGTACATCCACGTACGCATCCGTGCTTTGGGCCGCCGGCTGCAGACCATCATCCAGACCGACGTGGAAGTAGGCGATCACGTTCCGGATAGCCATGTCGTCCAGACGAGCCTCAGAGAGAGTTCCGTTCGCCAGGAGGGCCTGCATCGTCGTGGCGCTCCAGATGCTACTCGATCCGTAGTCCTCGCCGCCGATGGCCGATCCGGCTGCCGTGCTCTGCCCGTTCATGTCCGGCCAGACCATCCCCGGGAAGCCGAGCTCGGTCTTGAGCATCTTCATCAGGAGGTCGGAGTTCTCGCAGCTCATGGACCCGTTGACTTTGGTCATGGCGCACATGACGGCGCCGAGCCCGTTCTTGACCGCGTCGTAGAAGGGCCACAGGTAGATCTCGTGGGTGGTTTTGTCGTCCGCGTTGGACGAGTAGGGGGCTGATTCGGACCTCGATTCTGTTGCCCGTCGACTGGGTGGGTTGCCAGTTCTGTTGCCAGCGAAGCCGCCAGGAGGTGCTCCTCCCCCTCCTCCCCCTCCTCCTCCCATGCCACCGGTCCGGTTCGTCTCCTGCTCATTAAGCAGAAAGTGCTACTATTTGTCAGACGACACCTAACCCATGAGTAGAACTGATCTCACCTTCGCCCCCGGAATCACCCCGGCATCCACATACGCCCTCGCCGACAGCCCCGTCGCAATGCCATTCAGATACGGATCCGGCCCGAAGCCCTCGACGCCGCGACCACCCCAGGGTGTCCGCCCCAGCGGCTGAGAAGTCGGGCCCGCAACGACCTGTACGCCCTTGGCGTAGAATTCCTCCGCGACGGCCTTTGCCTGCGCGTAGATAGCGTCGCGGTCCCAGGTCATAGCAAGGGCAGAGGACAAGCTGAAGGCGGAGACGTAGTAGTCATTTTGCACGCCCATGTCGCCGTCCTGGAAGGTTAGGGCCGTGAAGGAGGCGTTGGCGGCATCGATGGAACTGCCGGTGATCAAGTCCAGCTTTTGGGCGGTCGTGAGGCCCGCGACGAAGGCGGAGGCCTTTTCGTAGGCCGGTTGCCATGGGCCGAGGTTGGCGGAGTTGGATGCCAGGAGGCCTGGGGATGATGCAGTGGTGAGGCCGAGAAGGGCTGTTATGGTCAAAGGAGTGAGTTTCCACATTTTCTTTTACTCTAACTCATGGATATCAAAAGGAGAGAAAACGAGCGGATGAGCAGGGCTGCAGGGTGAACTGGCGTGGGATCTGGGACTCTATATAAGGTGACTCTCCTGGATGATACTTTCATATAGTAATAATAAGATAGTTTCATACAGTAAGAATAATATCTTCGAGGTGGATCAGGTCCGAGAAGCCGGGTCGGGATTGCAGCCAGCAGTCGGAATTAAACCTAGGGCTGACGACAGCCAACGCGTCATTCGAACTCGACAGTAGCTGCCTGGCTCTATATTTGGCTATAAGGGCATTGTAATCTTTTTGACACTCGGTAGCGCGCAGAGACACTCGTCATCCCCTAACCCCCTATACCCCTGGTAGTAAACCACCTGAGACAGACCCTGTACTAAGAACATAGTAAACTGATAAAAGCACCCTCCTTGACTGGTCTATTATAGGGATGCCTCTCTTTTGTCTGGGTACATAGATGCTCTGACGACCAGATCAGAGGGTGGTCGGTGGCTGTAAGTATAGAGATATCTCACCGGGATTAGGGCTATTTAAGATCAAAAGACCGACAGTCACCCCTCTTTGGCTGGAACAAAGCAGGCTATGTCGTCTACTTAGCTCTGATTCGAGTTAAGATAACATGAGCCTGCTTGTTTCTAGGGCAAATCCATTGGGTAGAATACTGCGTTGATGTATGTAATGCTTGGATGCTGGATAGTAGAGATCTCGCAGCCCTAAACGAGACGGCTACCTACTCTTCCGTATAAGCAGGCGACTACTACCGTTCGAAAACCGTCTCCACGATCGAAGCAACCAACCGGCCCACCGTATCCGCCGTCTGGATATTCGCCAGGCTGATCTGGAGCGTCAAATTCCGGCGGATCCAGCTCACAATCTCAATGAAGACAATCGAATCCAGGGCCATCCGCGCAACCGCTTCAATATCCAGCTTATCTCTCGGGAGACCCGTGATCTGCCATCCAATCACCCTCAAGAGCGCCTCCCGGACCCGTTCCCGCGGCATCTCCTCGGGCGCCTCCCGCGCCAGCGCGATGTATTTCTTCGCCTCCTCGATCAGGTCCATTTCTTCCCCTCCCGCTGCAGTCCCGGGACTGGCCTCGATGTTCTCGTAGACCCGGAACCGCGCGTCATTCGCCCACGGCCTGCGCGTTGCCGGATCGGAAAGTTTCTTGGTCGAACTCATTGCTACGATGACCTGCGATTGCGATTGCGATTGGCGCTGCCGCTGCCGCTGCCGCTCAGAAATTGATGAAGAAGACGAATCCGTGGCGATGGCCACGTGCAGCGCGTCCAAGACCTCGGTCTCGCTCATCAGCCGTATCCCCCGCGTCCTCGCGCTGGCAATCACGTCCGGTGATCTCCGCAAGCACCCCATATCACCCACCGCACCGAGGTTCAGCGACACCGCGGGCAGGCCGAGCGACCGACGGTAGCGGACAAAGGCGTCGACGAATGAATTGGCCGACGCGTAGTGCGCTTGTCCGATGTGGCCGCAGAGACTGGAGATCGAGCTGGCGAGGACGAAGAAGTCGAGCTTGGGCTGCGAGCCCAGTGCATGGTGGAGGTTCCAGGCTCCGTCTACCTTCGGGCTTTGGACGGCTGTCCAGCTGGCGTAGTCTGTTTTGAGGGAGCGCTCGGCCTGGTCGAGATGATAGAGATCTCCGTATTAGCTTGGGATATAGTCTGATGTATTGCTGACGGGAAGCCTTTCCCTTTAGGTAGGTAGGTAGGGAGGTGGGTAGGTGGGTAACGTACCTTCAGCACCGCGGCCAGTTGAATGACCCCAGCGATGCGCGCTGAAGCAGCCGAGACGGCGCGTTGCACGTCGTCGAGATTGCTAACGCTGCCTGCGACACCGATAGGATGACATCCCTGCGCCCGGAGCTCGTCAAAGAAGGCTCGGTCATCGTCCGATTGCAACCCAGACCGCGAGAGGAAGATCAACTGCCGGGCCCCGTGCTCAACCATCCATGTTGCCACCGCGCGGCCTATCCCACCGAGCCCGCCGACGAGCAGATAGGCTGCGTCGGGCGAGAAGTTCGGCCGGGGCTTGGTCGGCGAAACAGGGACGCGGGAAAGATTCCTCGAAATGTCGATCAGGGTTTTACCGATTCGGGTGCGGCGTTCCATATATGCAAACGCTTCGCGCGCTGCCGGTGCGTCGAACACTCTCACCGGACGGATTGGCCGGGCCTTACCTTGGAGGAGCAGTCTGCGAAGGGTGCCGGTCATTCTGGGAAAAGCGTGGTTAGATAAAACTAACTGAACCCGGTCCCGAGCATTGGAGAGAAGAAGTAGGCAAGAAAGTAAGAAAGCAAACATACTTGAGATACAAATCCTTCCTCGAGCCCATTACCTGCAGCAGGTCAACCCCCAAGAAAGATCGATTGCGCCCAAAGGGGGCCATGGGTAGCATTCCACGGCCGATGAAATCTCGCTTCCCCAGCTCGATCATCTTTCCGAACTCGGCGACACACTTCCATGATGCGTGGAGGAGGTCTCCGGCGAGGGAGTTCAGGACGATGTCAACGCCCCTGCCATTTGTCTCGTGCATGATCCCGGCCACGAAAGAGTCTTCGCTGGAGCTGAAGATATGGCTCCTGGGGAGCTGGAATTCATCCATGAGATACTGCACCTTGAGCTCTGTTCCTACAGTCACGTAGACCTGCGTCTTCATTTAGTATCGGCCCGGCCAAAAACCCTGGTGCTGGGAGGAGGAGGAGGAGACCAACGGTGGCGTGAAGTAGCTGACAGATATGGATTGCTGCTTGGCCGACAGCGCCGCAGCCAGAATGGATCAGGACAGACTGTTCATCAGTGTTAGGTGCATCTGTCATGCAGACGAAGCTGTTACGTGAGGTTCAACGCCTACCTGGCCCTTTTGTAACTGTGCCAAGTGTAGCAGCGAGTAGATGGCGGATGCGTATGCGATGGGCAGAGTTGCGGCCTCCTCGAGCGACATATCCGACGGCACTGGATAGCAGAAGTCACCTGGAACAACGACGCTCTCGCTGAACAGTCCAGAGCCTATAAGCATGACCGCCTGGCCCTGCTTCACGTTGGTGACCTTGTCTCCGACCCGAGTGACAACCCCGGCGCCCTCGAGACCAAGACCCAGCCCATCATCAATCACGCCGAGAGAAGCCATGACATCCTAAAATATGGCCATCAGCTACAACGGACAGGAACCGAATTACAGATGGACTTAAAAAAACACATATACAGACCCTGAAGTTCAATGCCGCGTATTTCATCTTCACCTCGACCTGATCTGCAGCAAGTGGCGGGATTGGACTCCGCTGCCATTGCGCGAAACCCAGGTGGTGTCCGCGTCCAACTAGCTTCACCGTCTGGGGCGTATCGGACGCTGGCCCCGAATGAAGCTGCTCAAGGGGCTGCCAGTGGAATCTACCGATATGGACGATGCCTTTGAGAAGAGCGAATTCGAACTCCGCCTCCGAGCCGTCCTTCATCGACTGCCGCTGGAACTTCTCGTATACCTTGACCGCGGAGCCCGCGGCGGCGAAGTCAAGGTCGTCAATCTCGAATGTTCCAAAGTCTAACACATTCTCGTAACGCATTGTCCGGGCGAGCCCGAGGATCAGGCCATAGCCGGGCTGTTCGTTGCAGATCATCTGGCTCGCCCGGGTAATCCACAGCGTGCGTCTGCTTTCGGACAGATATTGAATAAGGTGATCGTAATTCTCCTGTGATATACCGAGGAGAAACGGCTTCTCCAGATCCAGCAGAGATATAACGTCTGCATCGGCAGGTAGGGAGTCTTCCAGTGTGCACCAGTGGACGGTATATCCGGCCTCGCCGAGTCGCCGCGCGAGGCTTACATACCAAACGTCGTTGTTGCATTGCTGGCTGCCTAAAAGATACACAACTCCTTTCTGCTGGTCGGGATATGGGGCTCTAGACATACTATTGTGCTTCACTGTCAAAGGGTAAGTGTTAGCCGGCAAGGGGATGGACTCAAGCTTTGAGAGACCGGAAGCTTGCAGCGCCTCCCCCCAGCCGTCCGGGGAATATTGAAGCATGACCTGATCCTCATTGGTTACATTCCATCCTGGGATTACGCCCATTAAGCCCTCCAGCAGATGTTAGCCTGCATGTCCCTTGCATGGAGGAAGAGAAAGGAAAAAGCCCTACCGTCAGATAGTCGACAAAAGGCAGCCCTTTCAAGGAGACCTCGCGAATCAACAAACGCCCACCGGGGACCAGAAGACGTCGGATATTAGGAAGAGCCACCTGTATGTCACATTCCGAAGCCAGGTTCTTTTTTTTTTTAGGCCCCAGGTTAGCTAGAACAACCTCAGCTGGGGCAGTCGTTAAACCTCACATTTGGTAGAATGATCAGATGAAAGCTATTGGCCGCAAAGCCTTGCTCCGGAGCATCCTTTTCCGGATCGAAAACGCGTGCCTCGAAAGCGTCGACGTCACCGAACCTCTCGCTGGCTTCCTCGACGCGGCTGCTGCTCGCCGAGGTGAAAGTGTATTTCGAATACAGTCGCCTGCCATGCGCGGAGCACAGACAGCTCAGCACACCAGCCGTGGTCCCCAGAGTCTCAGAACCGATGTCGAGAACCCTCAACGTGGGATTCGAATGTCCGAGTAATGAGAAGAAATTGCCAAGGTCTACCCACGTCACCGCAAACTCGTAAATTGATCTGAAGCCGGCGTCGTCCATGAAGTAGTCAACCATTGTGGTCTGATCCTCCACTGCATCCAGAAATGTCCGCAGGAAGCTCGTGACTGGTTTGAGCTCTGGCTCCGGCGACCGGACTACGTCGCGGATGTCCTGCTCAATGGTCGGCCACATGGCCATGGAATCCACCGCGGTGATGTCGGCGTCTGCAAGAACGGACTGGATCATCTCCTGGACTCGGTTTGCATTTGTCTGAGCCCAGGCCTGGAAATCATCCAAGAATGACGAGGCTGGGCTGGCGCCGGCGACGGTTTCGCTGAAGGCGAGGAATCCGAGCACCGCCATCTTTGTAAGCAGTCGCATGGAAGCTGTCTGGGGAATCGACGTGGGCATCAGGGCCGCCGGGGCCAGAAAGTCAATATCTGGCTTCCAGTCAAGGCACGATGCGAGCGGGATCCCACATCCGGGGTCCGTTCGTGAGTGACGCGCAAGTCCAGAAGCGAACTTGGCTCCTTCAATCGTGAATGCCACTTGCTCGGTAAAGACGGCAATGACATCGCCTGCTAGGGTCAATTCGGGGGCTTGGAAGTCCGGCTGACTGAGACTGGCCTTTAAAACCAGAGGGTCTTGCGGGGTCTGCATGACAGAGACCTTTCTGATCGACACAGGCAGGCCGGCCATTTCGATTCGGCGGGAAAGTCCATTGCATGAGGCAATGCTAATCGCCTGCAGGCCATAGTCAAGCACGGTTGGATGGACACAATAGTCTCCAGTAAAGGCTTGCACGGTCTTGATACGCGCGGCAGCCTCGTAGCTCGTCGGGCTGGCAGATATGGCTTCCAGACCGCGGAATGTTTCCCCGTACTGCATTCCGTGACCATCCAGCGCCTCATACCAAAAGCTGGAATCGACCTTTCGAACAAACGGCTCATCGACACCGTCTGCGATGATACGGGCTGCGGCGTGAGCCCCGGCCCTCACCTGTCCCTCGCAGTGTTTGTGCCATGAGCTGCCTTCGCAGGCGCTGATTGTAAAATGGTACCATGGTAAATCAAGGCTGTCAGACACCCGAATGGGTCTAAGTGTGGTCACGATCTCAGTGGGCACGCGTTCTTTCAAGAGCAAGGGGAACTTGATCACGAGGTCTTGCACAGAGAACTCTCGCACGGAGGAAACCTGGCGGACCGCCTCGCCTGCCATTGCAATATACGCCGCGCACGGGAACACATTCTCCCCGTCAACCCTATGATCGAGGAGCCATGGGACGTTCTCCACCTGAAGCCGGTTTCTCCAGGACGGCTCGATCCCCGTGGATTCGACTGAACGGGTGCCGAGGAGCTCGTGATGAGGAAAGCTACCGCATCTCCACTCCGAGGCAATCCGACTTTCATGCCAGTGGACCGTGCCATGGTCCCAGGGGTACGGTGGCAGGTCTGTGAGCACCCTGCCGCAGCCGTTGATGGCGGCGATATCCAATGGAATATGGCGAGAATACAACATCCCGGCAGCTGTGAGCAGAGAGTGAACTGGTTCCTGGCTCTTGGACAGTGTCGGAATATAGTCCAGCCGCTGCTCTGTCTCACAAGCTTCAAATATCTGCCTGAGTGGTCCCTGGAGAGTTGAATGTGGTCCGATCTCGAGAAACACCCGGTCGCCCTGCTCATTGCGTATCAAGTTGTCAACGGCTGCGTAGAAGCGTACAGGCGACTCGAAGTTCTGGCGCCAATACCCAGGGCCCAGCGTGAAGGGTTGCAGTATAGTCTCTCCCGTTGCACTGGAACACATTGGCAGCATCGACTCATTGGTGGCAAAATGGGGTTCGATCATCTGTTCATACACAGGGCCAAGCGGCTTGGTCATATCTGCCGACAAAGTTAGGGTCATCGTTCCATCTAACTAACAAAGAAATCCGAGGAGCGGCCACAGACCGGAGTGATAGGCGATCTCGACGGGGAGCCGCTGCACCAGAATGCCCGGCTGGGTCAGAGCTATCTGGCCGATTACGCTCTCTAACTTATCCGTCTCTCCAGATAGAGTGATGCTCTGCGGTCCATTCTCACAGGCAACGACCACCCCCTCAACCAGGTAAGGAAGGCACTGGGAACGGCCCATGCCCACTGCTGCCATGGACCCTTTTACCTTTTGCAGGCTGGCCGCTTTTCCTCGGAAATAGCTGATCAGGATGGCCGATTCCATGGGAATGGCTCCCGCCGCGTAGGCCGCTGCAATCTCGCCATTGGAGTGGCCCACAACTGAGTAGTCCGGACGCAAACCCCAGCGCCGAAGAAGGTTCACCAGCCCGATCTGGAGCGCGGTGGTAAGGGGCTGTGCAAATTCCGCCTTGTCGATTTGGCTGCCTTCGCGCCTGGCGAGCTCATCTAAATGAGCCCCAGCCAAAAACATATGTAAGCTTTTGCGAACTAGACAGAACCAAACTGGGGAAGGAGGAAGAGCTGCTTTTCATTACCGTACCTTCGATTCTCCACGTGGGGGGGTCCTGCAAACGCTGCAAGGAGTCGTCCATGAGTCTCATATCAGCCCTGAAACTTTCGAAATGAGCGATTAGTTCAGCCCCCATTCCCGGCCACTGGGCCCCCTGCCCACCGAAGACGAGGGAAACGGCGGAGAACGAAGGGGTGGGTGCAGGACTAGGCTGGCTGCAGCCTGTTACCAAGAAGGTCCGATGGGCATGGTGGCTGCGTCTAGTGCCCAGAGTATATGCGAGGTCCTGAACTGCCTCTGGATGCGTATGCAAGTAACCCTGAATCCCCTCGACCTTCCTTGCAAGAGCATCTTCACAACGCGCGGATACTGGCAGGAGATACTTAGGCCTTACACTCTCGCTGGATTGCGCTGGATCGGGCTTCTCGCGGCAGAAGGCAGCTGCTGAATCGATTATAACCTATAGATGTAATACGGGGTCAGCGCATGCTCGAAAGAAATGAGAAAAAAGGCCAACCCACATGCGCATTTGATCCGCCAATGCCAAAACTATTGATACTGATGCGTTCAGCACGCCCCGTTGGCCAAGGGGTGGGCTTGAGAGGCACCTCGAGTTTCAAGGTTTCGAAGGGAACTATATAAGAATGAAAGAAAAAAAAAATTAAAGGTTACTCTTTCCCCTCTGTTGTGCTGCCTCAGCTGGGGTCATTTTTCCTTACTCTTCGGGTTCGGCTCGTGCAGGTGGATATTGGGCGGGATCATCTTCTTTTCAAGCATCAAAACAGCCTTGATCACACTGGTAATGCCAGAGGCTGCCTCTGAATGGCCCACGTTTGGTTTCACCTAAGGTAAAGTGGAATCAGTCCTCGTGCAGCTGTTGCATTCGACCGTGGGAGGGAAGCTCCAACACACCGTGCCTATCATCATCCCATCCTTGAATACTCTTCCTAGAACGCTGGTTTCCACCGTGTCGCCCTTTTGCGTTCCGGTGCCATGGCATTCAACATATCCAGTTGCCGAAAGATTTCGGATTTGTGCTTTTCTGTAGGCTCTCCGAATGACCTGTTCCTGGCCCTGAGCCCGGGGCGCTCCCAACGACTCTGATTTACCATCACTGTTGATGGCAGACCCCCGTATAACGGCCCGGATTGGATCTCGTGCCCGCAGGGCGTCATCCAGGCGTTTGATCAGAATCGCGTTGACCGCCTCCCCGCGGCCATATCCGTCGGCACTGGCATCGAAGGTCTTGCACCGGCCATCGCCAGATAATGTGCGGGCGTCGGAGAGCATTGCAGACCCGGTCGGCGCCAGAATCATGGCTGTGCCTGCCACAATTGCGCCGGAGCACTCTCCGGAGGCGAGCGCCTGGCACGCTTCATGGAGTCCGGTTAGGGAGGATGAGCACGCCGTCTTGTACGTCACGCTTTGCCCGGTTAGCTCTGTGCCCGCCTCAAGGATATTATTGTTTCTCTTTTCACAAGAGCCCTTCTGGTCTCTTACCTCGGACCCATTTAAATCAAACGCATTCGATACGTGGTTTGCGATGAAGAAATCCTGGGCGCCCACCCCAGCCAGCCGATCGATAGACTGCTTATCCATGGTCGAGATATGCAGCCAATCCTCCCCGGAGGCTCCTACAAACACCCCGATTTCCTTCCCCTGCCAGTCCACCTGGCCAGCATTCTCCATGCACTCCCAGATGACTTCGAGCAAGAGCCTCTGCTGGGGGGCCATCCGAGCCGCGTAGGGGGGCGGTATCCCGAAGAACCCGGCATCGAACTCCCCCGGGTGCTCCTGGAGGAAGTATCCATGCTGGGTCCTGACGGTGTGGGATTTGGATGGGTTGTAGTGGGCCGTTGAGCTGTACCGGGATTCGGGGACAGGGCCATGTCCGTCCTGTCCGTTGATTAACAGCTCCCAGAACTTGTCTGCAGTAGTGACGCCGCCGGGCAGTCTCATGGCCATGCCGACAATGGCGAGGGCGGGGGGAGGAGGGCCACTCTCTCGCTCATCCCTATCGCTGGAGGCTGAGGCTGAGACTGATTCTGAGGCTGCAGTAGCCATGTTGAGCTCTGTCGGATCTTCAGGTAACTTTTGGAAGGGATTGCCATGGTACCGGATGAGAAACCGCGCTGATTTATCAGGAGCTGTGGTCAGTCTCTGACCCAGTCTCCTTTTGACCAGGTAACAGGAGTGACAGGAAAACAACTCACTCAATGCAGTCGTGAAGAAACGGGGTGGAGCTGGCTGGCTGGCTGAGCATGGTTCTGACCAGCGTCTGTTTTGCTGGCGGTGGATCATCAAGCTACGTAGCCACGTCCAGCTCACCATCACATGGTGTGTCTTCTGCCTCAACCATCAGGTGAGCCAGTTTTAGTACCTAGAGGATTCTATGTGACTAAGTCGAATTAATTATTAGATAAAGCATTAGCTGTATCTAGTATAGAGTGGATATACCTATTATATAGTTTCGAAGCTTTATATTGATCTAATCTAATATCTGGATATCCTGGACAGGCGTGGGAGACATATTACTTCAAATCATAATAACTTTAAATCTGATTAATTAATTGATTAATTAATTAATTAGACTATCTCTAGCTTCTAGTGGTATACTGCTGCAGTATTCTATATCTAAGTAGTACTTTAGAACTGTAAACTCTCAGTAGACCAATCAGTTACTGTATGTTATTATTATGGTAAGCGAATCTTGATAGTATTTCGGATTACCTACTATTCACTTCTTCCCTAGTAAATAAAAATACTGCACTAAAATGCTTGCATCTCCCAGAGACAGGACACTAAAATTTGGGTCATGTATATATACCTAAACCCATGCAACCCACTTAGTACACTCAACACAACCAGCGATCTTGGAGCCAGCTCCGCCAGGAGAGTCCGCCCCATCCATACCCAAGTGCGTACGACTGGTCTGCAGCGATTGACAAATCTTCCGTCGGAATGAAATGCTCCATACGAGTGGCGGTCTGGTTCCTCCTTGCAACGGGAGCTCGAGGCGCGGTGAGGTTACGTACCATATATATCCCCCCCAAGGCCCCCATCCCTCTCTCTTTCCTCGGGCAGATCCATCTTCTGGGGACTTTGGACCACCACCACAGTTCACTATGAAAGTCTCCCATCTTGCCACTTTCGCTCTCGGATGTATGCCGGCATGCTCCGGCCTCTCCAACGCCAAGGTTGCTTCGGAAGTCAACGCGCTGATGGCTGCCCTGGAGTCCAACAAGGCGACATTCGACCGGTACCGAGGAGATTTCCTGAGTACGTTGTCGGCGACCAGAGCCTTGTACCACATCCACAGCGCCATGTTGAAGACCAAGAATGCCCTCAGTGACATGCCCGCGGTGGCTCCGGAGGAACTTGATGAATGGGACGAGTTGATGCGGGAGGATCTATCTCCCCGGGTGGTGGGGATGGTCGATTCCGTCTCGTCCAGTGTATGTTGATGTTTCTCTTCTTTCTCGATCAGGGGGGCCCACAGAATTGCTGATGGTAATTTACCCAAGGCCCCTTTTGTTGAACAAACCGGCTATATGACTGCGGCCTTCGCCTTTGTGCAGGTCTTCGGGCAAGAGAAGGATAAGTTGAAGGAGGTGGTGCTCGGCAAGATGCCACAGGATAATGCGACCGCAGTCCATGAGAGATTCGCTGATGTTGACCTCGCTTTCGAGAGACTGAAGGCGGCGTATGCTTGAGCAAGCATGTGCCGGTTGTCTGTCAGTGGCATCTTTGTTTCTCTGGACGGCGGCCGGTTGATTGTTTCCATCAGCAAGGGAATATTGATTATGTCTTAGCAAACCATGCTTGTTGTAGAAATGGAATACCCAAGTGACACGATATCTCTCCCTGCAGGGACACCTTTGGCAGTAAGCCGACCATATCTCCAGCTCATTGCGGAGCGAAGCGAAGCAGATTGCTTTCACTTTGGGGACAGGGAGGTTGTCACGTGAGAAGAGTTACCTCCAAGGACTACCGAAGGGTATAAACTTGAAGCAAAGCCTGAGTATTATATTACTACTTAAAGCACAAGCTAATCATGGGTCTTAATATCAATCTTGCTCAAGCCTGGGAAAGGGGACTGAACAAGCCTGATAAATAGGATAATACCATCTGAATCCTGTTTAATGGCTGTATACTGAATCTGGATGCAACCAATCATCTGCTACTCTTTGCTACAAAATCTCGACCGTCTCGATCGGAGCGAACAAGAATCGATTCAACAGACAATGCGAAGGCGTATTGTCCACTTTTACTATGCTGCATTGACGCTACGACAAATACCAGATCATTTCGACGCGCTGAGGAATGAGAAAGCAATGCCCCGGGCGAAAGTTTTCAACCGTGCCGGGGCACCCTGGGAAGGAGATCTCCTGTGTCTGAAGTACGCCATCCTCCAAGTCTATAAGCATTGGCCTATGTCGTTGGATAATGACAATGCTTCGTCCTTCGAACCAGCGGGTTGCCCGGTCCAGTTCACGGACGAAGAGATCCGGAAATGTGAATACGAGCATGATCAAGAAGAGGAGAAGATCCAGGAGCTCTGTGAGAGAGACTTAATAGGAACTGACTCTCTTGGATGGGTCCCGCATGAGCAGTTCAAGAGGTCCCAGGAAGTGGTTCATGCCATCAAAGCAGGCTTGATGGAACAATCCAGCACAGAGGCGGAAAGATCTGCTTTGCAGGATCATTTTCCTTTTGATGACCACGAGGAGGATACATGAAATAAATGTTTATATTAATAGAGGCAAAGCACTGGCGGTGTATTCCAGCATCGTCGCCGAGTTATATATGCTGATGACGACAAAGACATAGGCAGGTAAGGTATTTATGTAGCTGGATATTTTTGGTTTAAATCCGATGCCTATCATTCCATTTCGGAAGTATTTTATTTTTGTATTGATGAACAAATAATCGGCTGGCAGTCGACTCCGATTGCTCCTCTATTCCTCAAAGCAAAGAATTGCAATCTGGGGACTGATATCCCAATGTCAGATCATTTAGACAAATTAGGTCCTGAGCAGAAGGATCAAGATACGAGCTATAATCTACTGGCTTTCCAGTCTGAAGTACTACAAGATTTCCTGCCTTGCATAATGAATCTCGACCAGAGGCTACGGGAAGCTTGCTCCTGTTGCCAGCTTTTTCTTGCATGGCAGCCTGGTTCTGCTACATAACTCTTCGGCACGCGTCTCACAAGTCTGGGTACTCCCGGCCTTCCAGGCAGTTTTCCATTCTTATTTTCCGAAGGGGAGTTGAAAAGGCATGATGAATAATAGGTGGTGCAAGACATACTTTATTTATGGGATGTTATAAAGGCCTAGTTCTATACTGACGACTCTGGCTGGGTCCCAATAGAATAATAGGAGAAAGAAAATACATGACATCCATTGTATCATCGGATACGGTATACCTTATAACTATAGTCCTATTATCCATAGCCAGCCCGGAGTCTAGCAATCCACTGACTAGCCTCCCCTGCTGAGATTCACCTCCTCTCTTAGCACCGTCACAGCCGCAGCCATAGGATAGTCGGCGGCGTATGTTGGATGCTGCACTGGATAGGTATAACCTGGGTGGACCTGAGGACTGCGAGGGCGATGAGGGTGATACTAGTTGGTCCTCTGTGCTGTTCTGCATCGGGTTGGCTGTGCACGGCCCTACCAATAATACACTTGCCACATCATACTTCTCAGATTCTTTGACAATCAGACACCTAGGTCGCTTGCAATCTGGCGGTGGATTTGTTGAAAGGAGCGGAGTTGGTCGTTGGAGACTAGATACCTAGATACTTCCAAGCTTGTTCCATAGCGTAGGTGCACTTTTCCCTTCTCCGCTCTGGTGAATGGCATTGACATGAGTACATGGATGGATCGATTGAAGCTCGGCAATGCTTTAGGACTCATTCAGCGTTTCCAGTTGGGTGCAGATTGCTTGCCACCACAATGTGACAGTGCCCACACCGACGCACAGAATCAAGCTATGTTAATCATCAACAGCAGACCCTGTTCAGTGGGTTCTCGTCAGGTCTTTTGGTATATCATTCCAGTCATACATGTGGGTGCGGATAATGATGTCGCATTCAGGTTGAGGGAAATCAAGACGGCGTCATAAGCAGGCAGGTACATTCCGAGATAGCTCCACTTCAAGTCACTCATTCTCGTCAAGGGGTACCTGGGAGATGAAACAGGGCATCGGCCTTCTTCCTCCTCACTCTACTTCGCTCTCAGGCATAAGACCATCTTCTCCGGTATCCTCGTCCTCCTCGTCCTCCTCGTCCTCCTCTTTCTCCTCCTTATCCTCCACAACCTTTGCTGCCGCCACGTCGAGAAGCATGTTGCGGTCGCCTGGGAGGATAGTCGGTCTCGCCCCAACCAGCAGGCCCTCAGCATCATGCCCCACTTCCTCCATCACTGCTCGTAGCATGTTCTTCGCGATGTATTTGCCCGGGGTCCCCCAGAACGGCTTTCCTAGTTCGTCTTGGAGTATGGGCACCGCACCGGGCGGGCTGCCGGCCTGCCATGCCCGGCGCAGGATTTGCATACAATAATGAAAGTATACATAGCGCGCCGCTGGCCGGAATGGACCTCGGAATTCAAGTCTCTTGCCGTCTAGATCTCGCCATCTGACGCCTACGGTAAAGAAACTATCCATCCTTTCCCAGTCCTTCCTGATGATACGTAGCTTGTAGTCACGTATCTCGCTGTTTCGCCAGAACTGGAGGGCGCTTCTCGTGGGCCGCTCCGGTAGGTCAGGCACAACTACCATGATGCCCTTGTCAAAGTATCTCTCAACATCACGGTAAATGACCAGTCCGTTCCTGGAGGAGAAGAGTTCTGCGGGCCTTACTCGGCCAAATATGGCATCCATTGCATCCTGGCCTGCCTTATATGGGAAGAGGTGGGCCGCCACGACATTTTCCTTAGACACCCATGCACCAAGAATTGGGCACCATGCGCTGTGCTTGTCCAGACTTTCGTAATCGCGGAGCATCTGCTCCCTGAACTGGGATTGTTTCGACGGGTCGCGCTTTCCCGCTCCAGCATTCTTCCCTTGGTCCAGTCCAGTTGGACTCGTCGTGAAGAACTTCATAAACGCTGCCCTTAGCGACCTTTTCGGCTTACAGAGGGAGAGGTTATCTCGCTGTCTCGAGAAAGATGCAACGCGGTGCTCCTGTGCGCGGAGTAGCTCGAAGAGCTTCCGTGCCTCGTCGGTTCGCTTCCACTCAGCGACCTCTCCGTCGAATTCAGATACCGAAATATCAGAAAATATTCTCGTCTTTCTTAGTTTGGCGGCCTCGGCGTCGTAGGCGTCGGCCCAGAATTCTTCGTTGAACCCGCCTCGAGTTTTCATTCTCTTTTGGGCTCTGCTTCTCTCTTGCTCCGCGGCGTCTAGTTCTTCTCGGAGTCTTTTGAGATCGTCGGGGCGACGCTTGGGGATGTAAATAGGGGGTAGATCGTCGAAGGCGGACATGTCGGCGAAGGTTCAGAATGGTTTTTCGAGACTGGAAGTGGCGGTTCGATGATGAACGTGTGATGGGGATGGCTATGGAAGAGAAGAGAGTCTTCGCTCAGGCAAGATGATGAGAGTGATTTTTTTGTGAGTGGATGTGATGCTTTTGGTGATGAAAGTGAGATGGGGATGGCTGTGGAAGGTGAAGGAAGTCTTGACTTAAACGAGAAAACCAAGGTTTTTGTGGCGACTGACATTAGAGTTGGAAGACGGAAGTCGAGGCCCGGAGTGCAAACTTGAAGGTGTTCTGACTCAAATGAGCTCGGAAAGTGAGAGGGTTTTCACCTCAGGACGACCCTCAGGACGACCATGGTGACGGGCCCAAAGCTGCACACTGCCTTGAGCCCTCCATATTACACTGGCTCATATCTTGGAACTATAGGGATATCTTGCACTTCGTAAGGGAATCATAAGTATTACAGCCAGGGTTCAGAATAGCGGCCAAATATCCCGATATGGGTAGTTAAATTCAAATGCTTCTGAGAACAACTGACTATGATACATCATTAGTATGTTATACAAGTAAAGCTGTCAAATCTGCGTAGGAGCCACAGTCTCCAAAGACAGAAAGGTATTGTCGTGAGAAAGAAAATCAAGTAGAAACACAAAACTTCATCATCAGGGTATCGAAACCCGAATCGTAAGCCGTATCATAGTCTTGTCATGCAGCAATCACTCAGCGGGGATAACAATAGGTCGTGTAGATTCATATCCATATATACAGCATTCAGCTAATCGCGAGTAGGTGGTAAATGAGTACTCCGACTCAGTCCTTTTTGTTGTCTTTGTCAAGCCCTGGGGAGACGAGTGGACTTCGGTGCGGCGAGGGTGAGAGGCTCCGCTCCCACTCGGCCATCAGGTTCGAAGCTGTCCGGGTGAGTTTGGAAGGCGCGGCCTGCGTAAGTGCGGGCCAGGGGATGCCGTCAGAAACGCTGGGGTCCGGGATATCATGGCGCCAGTCGCCGAAGCTGAAACTCGTTAGAATGAGCCTAGAAGAACAACTGGCAGCAAGCAGAATGCATGGTTCAAGAGAAAAATCTCAACTATTAGCAAACCTACCTAGTGCTGGTACGAGGACTGCTCGCTTGAGTCCTCGGTGACTGGTCATGCCGCGACTCGATAGTCGACCGGCTTGAGGACGGGGTGTGCATTTTCTGCGGTCGTGGCGTATCCCAGTCATCCCACGTCTCGTCCACGGCGAGCGCGTTGGGATCGGCGGGTCTGGTCGCATCGCTGACGGTGTTGGATACTCTGTGAGCGTTTTGGGACTTCTGCCCAGACGAATCAATGCCGAATTCACTCCAGAACGACGCGTCTATGTCCGCCGACTTGGAGCCTTTACCAGATGTTTGTGTCCCGGGTGACTTTCTTCCCGACGGTGATCGTGAGAGCTGGCCCGTTTGCACGGAAAGCCGGTCGCGGCTTCGCGAGGTGGAGCTGGAATCGCGGTTTCGAGGGGGTTGCATTGTTCGTGATTCTGTCGCGTAGATGCCCTCATCCCCGACTGTGGCTTGTCGGATGTCCTCCAGGAACGTCCAGAGGCCGTCCTTTAGGTCTGCGGCCATCTGCTTGCCGGTGCGCATGAGGAGATCGCGTGAAGCAGGGGGTACCGGCATGGTTTTCCTCCACTGGGTGACAGTATCCTCAGTTGGTGCCGTCGCGGCTGGCAGAGCGATCCGATCGACAGATGGCATGGTGGCCGAACGTGGAGGCCTCCCTACACGATCGGCGTCCGTCTCCCCAGGCACGGTCTCGGAAGCAAGCTTGCCGCTCGCAGAACTGGCGGTCGACGAGAGCAAGGATAAAGCCCGGGTATGGGTCCCTTGGAAGACCCTTCGCCCACTTGCCGAGATGGAGGTTCCATTTGCAGCGGCGGCGGCACGAACACTCTGGCGTCGCTCCAGCTCCCGGCTGCGTCTGACTTGAGTTGGCACCACAGGACTCGCAGTACCACTGGCGCTCTGCTCGCTACCATGCACTACGGCCGTCTGGCCACCGGACGTTGGGTCCGGCGACCTCAGAGGCAACATCGCTTCCGCTCGGTGGTTGACCTCGGTCCGTTTCCTGCTCTTCTCCGACGAGGCCCATTGCTTTTTCAAGGAATCCAGCTCCGCCTCCGCCCGTTGTAATTCTTCGCGCAGTTCCAGCACCTTTCGTTCCTGCGAGGCGATCGCTGTCAGCAGGCTCGTGCCGTCATCTTGACCGTCGAAGGGGGAGCTGATGGTGTGCACCGGGGACTGGCGCGCAGAGGATCGAGTCGCGGGTGTCATCGAGCCGGACGCAGAGGAGGGTGCCGCGGAGTCGAAGGCAGCTCCCGGGGGTATGTTGATGGGAAAGTTCAAGGTCAGTCGCTTCGTATGTTGGGCGATACTCTTAGGACGAGAAGGGAGAGACGATCGCTTGGAGACAGCCTTGGGCGGCGGCATGAGGGATTCATTGACCGACTGCGTCGAAGACATCATTGTTTGGGACGTTTCCGACGTGGACTCCGCCCGGTCGAATCCCGGGGAATCCCCCATCACGGAACAGGAACAATAACGACAGGAGTTATCGACGGTAGAATGATCGGATCATATCCCTCCAAGGGCGCGGAAAACGAAAGACCTATATTGAGGGAAGGGCGACTAAGGAGCGGCGGCCAAGTTGAGCTGGGAAGAAAGAGAGAAAAGGGAGAAATCAAAAAGAAAATGAACGGCGTGAAAAGTGTGGGTGGTCTGGAGTTGGAAGATGTCAAGTAGTAACAAAAGATGGAGACGGAGATGGAGATGAGTAGGCCAGCCAGGGGAATAATAATAAAATAACTTAATAAGTCAACTCCAGCAGTGGAGGGCATCGCCGTGCAGCCCAGACTGGCCGTTAAATTAGTTTCTTGAGCAGGATGAAGCCGCTT
Organism: Aspergillus egyptiacus; assembly: GCA_025688805.1. Classification (NCBI taxonomy): domain Eukaryota; kingdom Fungi; phylum Ascomycota; class Eurotiomycetes; order Eurotiales; family Aspergillaceae; genus Aspergillus; species Aspergillus egyptiacus. The sequence goes on from MU628446.1 coordinate 111,383, forward strand.
GCCACGCGTATCCTTGCCGTTTCAGCTAGCTCAGGGGCGATCGGCATTGCTGTGAAAAGAGCTGCATAAATGATGATAAATAATAATAATGATAGAATAATATAATAATAATAATCAATTGTCTGACTCTGGTTTCTAGGTTAGATCTGAACCAAGCATTGTTTGGTGCTTACCGTACCTTATCTACTACTACTAGTAGTCACTAGTAATGGGGACATGTGGTTAGGTTGACAGCTGCAGGTGCCATTTCTTCGCATGGGGCAACTTGATCCACCTGTCCTCATAGAATACGGGAAATAAGAATGGGAGATAATCCTGTCAAAGACTGAAAAGTACAGATTGCGATGGACGGATTCCGGGGCGCAATATGAGTGTCGCAATATGAGCGTCGGCTAAAAATAAAAGTAGGGGGTAACTGCCCCCCTGGGGAGGCATAGCAGAGCAGGGTATTCAAGTCGATACAGGTAAAGATCTAGATTCATGGACGGATAAACACCCATTGAAAACAAAGGAGTGATCGCCTGATCCTTGGTATATTGTATCATTCCGGCACGAAGACGCCGTATCCAGCTCTAAATGTACAAGAACCAAATCGCAGTACCTATCAACACCAACACCAATTGTATCTCACAGATATAAGGCAGTCCAAAAAATAAACAACGAAGAGAGATGGACACTCCGTCCACACGAGAAGCATCACATAGTACATAATCACAAGCTCGGAGGGAATTAAGTACGGGAATGTAGACGGAAAATAACCGGTTAGGACACAGTCCTGGAGAATCAGGGAACGGCCAGGGCATATTAACAGTATAGGGGGAGTGAGGAGTGAGGTCGCGGACGTTCCACAACCCGCGGAACCTCGAGATTAGGGAGTATTCGTATTAAGACTTCCGTTTAGGAAGGCCATCAGGGGAACAAGGGTATTTGTTGGGTTGGACAGAAATCATGCGAAGCAAAGCAAAAAAGGTGGTTATACTCCAGGCCATCGGTTTCGAAGGCCCTCCGACCACCGTTGATAGAGGACGTCGGATAGTTGGTTGATGTGCTGCATGTCTGCCACCTGCTGCCCGGGGAGGTTGGCGAGCTGTGACTGCAGAGTGGGTTCGCTAACTGCTGCAGATTGACGGCGACGGGGGCTTTTCAGGTGTGGATTGTTTTGTGCCAGGGCTAGACGGGCTCTTTGTGGAGATTCGGGTAGTGGAGCTTGCGGGACGAGGCTTGCCAGCTTGGAATCACTGACCCAAAAAAAAAAAAGTTCGTTAGCATGGCATTGCCAGCGATCAACGCGGTTGGCTCACCTCAGCAGTCTCTCGTTAGTAGCTTTGAGAATATGATATAGACCCTCTGGGTCAATCATTTCTAGGTCGCTCCACGCTTCAGCAAGCCGGGAAATCGCTTCTCGTTTCTCTTGATCTCCGGTTGTCCCTAGCACCTCCTGGCATGCGTGGCCCACCGCCTTGCTGTATGCGCGACGTCCGAGTTGAGCTTCCTTGCTTGTAGGTTCAGAGTAAAAGGACTTCGGACTCGCATTCTCGTCTACAACCGCAGCCTGGCGTGGCGAGTACGGACTCCCATTAGGGACTTTGTCGGACACCCGTCGGAACTGGCGGACCGTCGATGGGCTATTGCCAAAAGTCAAGTCCACACCAAGGGGTTGCTTCACGCCGCTTGATCTTCGCTTCGGTCGTCGTAGGGATGGGCTGCGGTCTGGAGCTGGGATCCGGCGTACCAGAGTGTTGTTTGTACGTCGCGGCGGGTTCGGCGGGCTGGAGATGCGAAGATTTTCCAGCATCTGGGCGGACTCGTCGTATGAAGGATCTTGCGCAATCGATCCACTCTCAGACTCGTCAGTGTCTTCTCGAATGACCATCGTGGGTGCCTTGACCGTGTCGAAGACCCAGCCGTCGTCGTCGTTCATATGTGTGATGGTGTTCCTGGTTTAAGGGGTTAGCGAGCGCTCTATCCAGGAAGAGAAATCAGGAATCCATACAGCGACTCCGCGTAGTACTTCACATTGCGTGTAACGCCGCGTCCACCATCCCAGTCCTGCTTCCTGTGGATGAGTTCCTGTAGAGCTTCGGTTTTGCCAGCGTTACGGATGAATTTGTGTCGCAGGAGCTCCTTCGCGCTAGGTCGCCGCTCCGGATCCTTCGTCAAGCACTGCGCTATAAAGTCCTTAAAAGCGCTGCTGTATCCATCACCTTGTAACCGAGGAGCCGGCTCCTTCGGAATCAAAAAAAGGACCTTCATCGGATGAGTGCTAGCATGCGGCGGTTCCCCATTGATCAGCTCCATAGCCGTAATACCCAGTGACCAGATGTCCGCCTTGTAACTATAACCAGCTTGTTGTATAACCTCGGGGGCCATCCAGAACGGCGTTCCGACGAACGTGTTGCGTTGAGATTTGATGTTGGTTAGCTGCGCCGCAACCCCGAAGTCGCCCAGCTTGACCTTGCCGGTGTGGGAGAGGAGGACGTTTGCGGCTTTGACATCTCGATGTATTTTCCCTTCACTGTGCAAGTAGTCCAGCCCCTGCAGGAGCTGTTGGCACACAATGGCAACGTGCGCTTCGTTGAACACACCAGGTTTCAGCTATGTTTTGGTTAGCCAAACCTAAATCCTCAACCACAGCCACCAGTTATTACCAGGTCAAGACACGATCCCCCGCCCAGATACTCCATGACGATCCACAACTTATGCCCTCGAAGGAAGCTCGCATGGTACTGAGTAACGTAAGGACTTGCGCATGTTGCCAGAACGGAGATCTCCTGTTGGATTTCTTGGATATCATCCTCGCTCGACTCAAGATCGATCTAAAGTAGCAAACGAAAGCGTCAATTCGGCCCGGGACAACCAACCGCAGTAATTCCACGACTCACATGCTTGATCGCAACGATTTCTCCGGTGGTCTTGTCAATCGCCTTGTACACGGTTCCGAAACTACCACCTATGCGACAATCAGTCAGTCAAACGCGACGGACCCGATCAAGACGCGATAACCCGTCACTCACTTCCCAGCTCCTCCATCATCTGGTATTGACTCGCCATATCGCCCGCCATGCTTCGCGACATACGTCTCGTAACTGCGTATGTTTGTTTCTAAATTTTGCCGCTCAGGGGAAGGGCCGACCAGAAAAGATTGCAGAGCGAGCGCGAGGGCCGACCCGCACAGTTACCAAAATCCTGACCGCAAGAAGCTATCGCAGAGCCGAACAGGTCAAGTGATTCCAGTCTTGAGGTGAAGGAAGGGAGTGGGACACGGATTCTGAAGTAAATCAATAATCTTTTTTAAGATTACGATCACTCCATCGCATCCAATGGATATCAGAGCCGGTCATCCATGGTTCAAGGGAGCGCAACATCCGTAGTGCATGGCAACCACGGGATTAGCCGCCCCAGGCATCCTGCGGTTTGGGATAGGTCCGGCTGCTGACTAACCAGTTTTTATGCCTCAGGCAGCAACGTTGTCTTCCGGTATACAGTAGGTAAGTAGGTACAATCTACAACTTCCATCACAGGTCTGTGCGGAAAAGCTGACAGAGGTGATACAATGCTCAATACTTAATTCTAATATGTTATTACAGTATGCGGTTAGATCTAAATATACTTGTACGGATTCAGAATGCCGTTCTACTGCGGGTTAGTAACTACCATATGCACTCATTCAACTGGGATATAACTCACCGGATCGTACAGGTTCTTGATCTGCTTCATAAGGTTCACGTTGGTATCATTCTGGCTGTATCCGATGTAATCTTTCTTCGCGACACCCAGACCGTGCTCAGCACTGATACTGCCATTGCGCTTCTGGATCCATTCGTACACCCACGGCTCGATCGCCTTCTCGACTTCCTTGTTGTACTGTCGGACCGCGATATTAAGGTGGAGGTTGGAGTCGCCCATGTGACCGTAACCGACAACGGCACGGACCGGGAAGGAGTCGTCATCACCAACAAATCCGAGCTTTGTGAGTCGCTCCCGGCAGTCGTCCACCAGCTGGTACAGCTCCGGAAGAGGAATGGACACGTCGTACTTGTAGGTACCGCCAAGGTGGCTCAGGGCCTCCGTGATACCTTCACGCCAGCGCCAGATGCTCTGGAACTGGGTCTCATCTTGAGCCAGAACGCCGTCGGCGACGATGCCCTCGCCCATAATGCTCTCCAAGAATGCCTCCAACTTCTCCATGTCGTGCTCCGCGTTGGATCCGCTGGTCTCCACTAGACAGTAGAAAGGGTATTCGCCTTCTAGGGGGTACTTGCTTCCAGTACTCTGGTGGACGAGTTGCTGGGTACGGCCGTCCATGAGCTCAAAAGCAGAGAGAATCTCAGACAGCTGCTTTTTAGCCTCGCCAAATGCCTGGCGAACCTTGTCGTAGCTTTCCAGACCAAAGTAGGCAACATTAACGGCCTTAGGCCGAGGAGGGCAGATAATCGAGACACCAGTGATGATGCCGATAGTACCCTCGGACCCGATGAATAGCTGCTTCAAATCGTACCCGGTGTTGTTCTTGCGCAAAGTCGACAGGCCATCCATGATCGTCCCATCCGGAAGCACGGCCTCAACACCCAGAACAGTTCCGTGAAGGCTGCCGTAGCGAAGCAGACGAAGTCCACCAGCGTTCGTGGCCACGTTACCTCCAATGTGGCACGAACCCTTGGCACCCAGGTCAAGCGGGAAGAGATGGTGTCGCTCGGCCAAGTACTGGTCAGCCACCTCGAGAATAACACCCGCATCCGCGACCAGCACACCTGAAGCCTCGTCAAACGAACGGATCTTATTCATCCGGGAAGTATTGATGACGATCTCATCGAAGACCGGTACGGAACCCCCAACCAGTCCTGTGTTACCACCCTGCGGGACGACGGCCAATTTCCTCCCGTTGCAGTATTTCAAAATCTCACTGACCTCCTCCTTCGTTTGCGGCTTCAGGACGAGTTTCGTGTGCCCACGGTACTTGCGCATCCAATCGCCATTGAACGGCTCGATATCATCGGTGGCATCGGTCGTAACACCGTCAATCACAGCGGACTCGGCGCCTAGCAACTCCTTGAAGTATTTCACATCCTCCGCGGTAATCTCGGCAAAATTGGGGTTTCTCTTCAGGGAGGGGTAGGCGTCGCTCGTATACTTGATCTCCTTTGTGGCGCGCAGTGTAGTCGCATGAGAAAATGTGCGAGTTGCCGTGACGATAGGGATTTGAGAGACGAGGGGCCGACCATAAAGGCGCGGCTTGGGCATACGAGCCCGGCGAAGAGCGGCTGCGAAATTCCTTGCCCCGGACATGGCGTTATCTGGTGTGGATTGAAGAGAACGACCAGGTTCTTAAAAAGACTTCCAAGGTTCTTGATTTTCGGCCCCGGCCTCGGCAGCGCAACCAAATTGTCCGGCGGAATACTCCCCCGCTTATCAGCGCCTTCCTCCGCCCGGTATCGGCTCGTACAAATACATATATTTTTTTGTAGGATGAATATGGACTTCAATTTGGTTTCAAACAGCCTCTAGTAGACTATCTGTATCACTCGTGCCCAAGCATACATGACGTTGTCAGCGAAGATCACCTCATGCGAACCTTACTGGTCCTCCTCACGTGATTTATGCTTGCTCATGACCAAACTACACGTAGATTGATACCCGGACAGCTGCAACTGTCTACCCTAGAGAGAGGGGAATACACTGTTCTTTTCGAGCGTTGAAGGAATAGTTGACCCTCCCCGTGATAGGAGGTGCTCACCACACTCAAGAAAACAGATATACAGGATCGCCCTTGAGCATGGCAGCAAGCTGAGATGTACCGGTAGTCGGACCTTTCGAGCATGAAGCAATGAATATTGTCTCCAAAGGTATTATACTATTATACTGCGCCTCCGCCGGCTCCCACTCATTACATTCCTGATCATGGAAATACCTGGATGACCATACCTCCGAGATCTCCAATTCACACGATCACCTAGGTATGCGATATGATCTCCCGACTCCGAAATAACTGCCTGCACCCCGCCATATATTTTCCAATGCATCTCAGATAGTCCTTCTCAAGGCGACTCAAATTCAAGGGTCTGAAAGAACCATCCAGGCCCTTGATGATCGACTCGGATGTGCGAGCTTGTTCTCAGATTCTAAGACACGCAGCTTTATGGTGTCGGAGTGGTCAAGATGGTGGAAGATGGGATCTCACCGAGGCTGAATGCTGCCCCTGTTTGGTTCTTGAGTTCCTTCATCATACTCAATGCTAGTTCAAAGTTTCATTCTGATGAAATGAGGTGGATATGATATACCTCTAGCTAGGTAAAGTAGGTAGGTAAACCTGGCAGTTGAATGATGAGTGACCAAAATTCCCTACGTCATTATCGATGAGCCCCACCACCAATCCAGCCCCTCGACAAAAGCAGCTCAGCCGGCAGCTTCAAAATTAACAACTACCTCACTCTACTACCTTACTTCGTACTCAGTACTCAGAATATGGCGACTACAGTTCTTGTTACAGGAGCCACTGGCCTTCTTGGCCGGCAGGTCTTCGATATGTTCAAGCACTCCGGCTGCCTTACTGTCGGCCAGGGCTTTTCACGAGCAAACCCGCCCACAATTATCAAATCCGATCTTGAGAAGCCGGACGATATCAAGGGCTTGTTGGACGAAGCTAAGTAAGTAATGTCTTGGGAAGAGAATGCTCCCAGTCACACTCGCGCCAGTGCCAATTGAATCCTCAATCGCGGTTATGCTGATACGAGCGAGTCTAGGCCCCAAATTGTTATCCATTGTAAGCTCAGGCTACTATCTTATTCCCTGAGGAGAAATTGACCACCACGATCTAGGCGCCGCCAATCGATTCCCCGATCTGTGCGAGAAGAATCCTGAACAAGCGCGCAAGGTCAACGTGGATGCCACCCGTACACTGGCCGAGTTGACAGTCGCCCGGAATATTCTCCTAGTATACATTTCCACCGACTACGTCTTCCCCGGCGCGGAGGGAGAAGCGCCGTATGAGGCCGATGCTGACACCAAGCCCCCGAATCTGTACGGTCAGCTCAAGAGGGACGGAGAGTTGGCCGTCCTCGAAGTTACGAAGCAGAGTGGTATGGGCATTATTCTGCGGGTACCTGTTTTGTACGGCACGGCGAACGATAATTCTGAGAGCGCTGTCAATACACTGGTGGACGCGGTGTGGAAGGCTCAAGATGAGAACGCCGGCATCAAAATGGACGACTGGGCGCAGCGGTACCCCACCAACACCGAAGACGTCGCGCGGGTACTGCGGGACGTTGTGATCAAATATCTCAAGGAGCGGGGTAACATTCTGAATCTTCCCAAGATTCTCCAGTTCTCTTCGGAAGACCGCATGACCAAGTACGAGATCTGCCAGAAGTTTGCGGAGATTCTGGGAGTGCCGCTGAAAGGAATGATCCCGAACAAGGAAGGGAACGATCCGAACGCGTCGGTTCAGCGGCCTTACGATACCCACCTTTCCACCAAGGCATTGAAGGATCTGGGGATCGATCTCCGAACGGTGGACTTTGTTGCATGGTGGTAAGTACCCGGGTCATCCAAATGTCGATCGCTATGAAGTCTAACCGGAGAAACAGGCGGAAACATTTGGAGAAACAGAAGAAATAATAGGGCTGGCCCATACGGCGCTCTAACCTAACAGCTGAATACAGTAGTCGTTTAGGAATATAAGCCTGATGGCGGAGATATATAATAATTAAAAGGAAGACACCTTCAGTAAATTCACCGAGGGCAATGTTTCATAATAGTAGTTGTGTGAGCGCGCGTCAGGATGGATATTTCGATATAGTGATTTTGAAAATTAACTTAGATAAGTACGATCTCTCTGGGTGGGCTCTCCCTGTATACCTACGTAGTGGTACCTGACTAGCCGTGCACTCTCTGGCCAAGGCGTAGGTGCATATAGACCTACCCACCACGCTTCCCCACTCCCCGGCATGATGATGGCATTCAAGTTGGAATTGGAAATAGTGTATAGCACATCTCTCTAACACACGTCATCTACTATTAGGGTGGACACTATTAGTTTCATTCACTGCAATATTAGACTTAGACGAAGGGGTAGTAGGCCAACACACCGGCCAGATAGTGACCAGGCCGTATTTTGGATCTATAGATCAGACCCGCACCAAAATTTTGGGTAGGTATCTCTTCAAGTTTTCCTTGATGAGCTGACAGCCTGACAGGTCATACTATTGTATAAAAGTAGGTAGTGACGGATATCAAGACAAAGCATGAAGAGGGTGGAAGTTGGAAAAGATTCCATGGCGAATCATTTCCCGTCGCTTGGAATTCTTTTCCGTCTCAATCTAGAATTCTCCCGAGACGGAGTCCGACTCTTCTTCCATTTTGGGTGAAAATCGGTCGGAAGAGTCGCCGACCCGAAGAGCCTGGTTGTCAATCACCCGCGTGCTCAGTGCAAATCAAATACGCTGACCTCGACTGAAGGAGAGATTGTACCTATCTACCAACCATTCTCAGAGATACATCATCGGGGTGTGCCTGGTTCTCTCGAGAAGTTGAGTGGCGGACCAAGACCCAAGGCCCCAATTAGAATTTCGACCCCATTTTTCTTCCCCCATCGCCAGGGGCCCGGCTCTTTCTACAATCTGATTCCTGCGAAGACTCTTGACGTCGCCATCAGCCTTACTTCCAAGTTATTCTCCAACTATATTCCAGGAAATCAGCTCTGCCAACCGTGATGAAATCATCGGTGACTCCACAACAGGCACGATTCGAAGATCTCTCCGAACTCATTTAAGCTGCAGGGCCCCTTGCTTCAGCAACACTGCACGTTCACTGGTTGGCAATCCCCAGCAATTCACCGAGTACACTGTACCTGACTTAAACCTCCGCTTGGTCCAGGGCGCCGGCTGCGATTCGAATCGATCCGACCCCCCTTCTTTCTCCGAGTCTGCCATTCGCCTTCGGTTCGGTTCTGCGGTCGGAATCAGTCCACTGGTCATGAAGTGACCAGGCGCTTGTGAAACATATCTGCAGGTATTAGGGGGTCCCAGGGTTTGCGGGTTTCATCCCTACTCAGACCCTTCAGATTTCCTTTCAGCATCGCGAAACTCAGATCAGCTTTTTTATTTGAGAGACCCTCGCAGTGGTCGAGAAAACTCCTTTTGTCTGTGAATCGCGAACGGGAACCGCATGCGGCCATCGAGTAAACACATCATCGCATTTTCTTGAACACCCCTCCGTTCCTAGCGCATACTATAAAGAGCCAGTGAATCAACTTGCGACAACTATGGCTATCGAAACGCAGGACTATGTCGGGGCTGGACCAGGGCCTGCACCCGCGAAATTCTCTCGATACCGGTCTGTGAGAAGGGGAGCGTCGAACAACACTCAGGAGATGACCCCGCTGAACACATCAGTTCCACCCGTGCCCACTCACTCAAGCGCCCCTGGAAATGTGTCGCAGGATACTTCAGATTGGACCAGCGGTTCGACCGCCACAATCAAAAAAAGTATGTCGCGTTACCGACGACAGAAGCCTTCGACGCCTACTTCCGATTTGCCTCCACCGCCTCTTCCCACATCTCCTGAACAGCAGGCCATTCCTCGTGTGCCACCGGTGACTGCCGCCGATGATTATTCTCCACTGCGCCCTTCAAAAGATTCCCGCAGTGCCGATGCGACGACGGCGCGGGGAAGATTCATGGACGCGATGCGCCATGATACACGTGGGAGAGGTCTTTCTGCAGGGAACGGCAGCGCCTCCAGCGGCACGGAACAGGAAGAGCGCGAGAGAGACCGACAAGCGGCAATGGATCGATTGACCGGTGGCTGTAACGAGCCGCCGGCGACGCCTTCACGCCGCCAAAGACTGGGAACCCGGGGGAGAGCTGCGACAGATCATGAGGTCCACCGAGTGGCGCACAAGCACCACGGACCTGGCCACGCCGAAAAACAACACGACTTCCATAGCGAATCAAAGCGGAAATCATTCAAAGACGCGATGAAGTTCTCTCGTGCGAAGGAGAAAGCTAGAAACGCAGAACCGCCTACGGACAACGATTGCGATGCTAACGCTGCGCCGGTTTTTCCTGGTATCGATGCACCGGTATCCGCTGTCAATGCTGGTGAACGGAAAGTCGCTGTACAATACAGGAAGGAAATCCTGAATCTAAGCGTCAGCCCGTCGACCTCTGCTCATGATTTACTGGTGTCCGCGTCCCGTGCCATACCCGAAATTGACCCCCCTCGTTTCATCCTTATGGAATCGTTCACTGCCTCTGGTCTTGAGCGGGCTCTACGACACTATGAATTTGTCCGGGATGTCATGAACTCCTGGGCTCATGACGCAGAAAACGCCTTGATCATCGTCCCGGCGCCCAGCATCGATGCGCTTAAGTTTCTGGACGCTCAGCTTGTACCGGCAAAACCACCGATTGATGCGACTTTCCATATTTATTATTCCCAAAAGCCGCGGAAATGGGATAAGCGCTACCTAACGCTGCGAGCAGACGGGCAGATCACTCTGGCGAAGAAAGAGATCGCGAAAGAGCAGACCAATATCTGCCATCTCTCCGATTTCGACATCTACTCCCCCACCGCAACATTCCTCTCTCACAAGGTCAAGCCACCGAAGAAATTCTGTTCCGCCATCAAGAGCCAGCAAAAGTCCAGCATGTTCCTTTCAACTGAGAACTTCCTCCACTTCTTTGCAACAAATGACAAATCAGTTGCCGAGGGCTGGTATCGGGCCGTCCAGACGTGGCGCAGCTGGTACCTGGTTAACAGATTAGGAGCTGGCCAACCTGAAGGCAGCGGTGAGCCTGAAGGGAGCGCCATCCGGCCAGGAGACCAGGTCCGATCGTTCAAACCACTCTTGGCAACTATCGAAAACACCGACGAACCTCAGGAAGACCACGCTGTCGATCACGCCCAAAAACCCCAGATCTCCTCCCGGCGAGGCCCCTCCAGAGAGCGCGGACCACCTTCGTCATCTTTTCCCAAATCCCTCGCGAATGAACCCGATGCGGCCGGGCCACAATCTGGTGATGAATCCCCATTCTCCGCTTCCGGTCTGTTAGGGAGTACCTACACCCTTAGACAGAAGGCGATGAAAGAGAGGGAGGATCGGGAGAAGCGCGAAGCCGAGATGCTATTCAACCAAGGCCTCGTTGGCGCCGCGACAGTGTCCCGTCAACACACCATGTCGCGGTCAGGTAGCCGATCCAGCAGCATGGCATCAGCTCATCCCCCGGAGGTGGACGACTCAGTCAAGAGGTCCCAGTCGTTCCGCCAAGCAGGCAAACCGCTCGTTGATCTCACTCCTGTCTACCAGGAGCCTCCTCAGCATACCCGCCAGGGAAGAAGCATTACAGTTGATACGGGCATGCCTTTGATCGAAGCGGCGACTGGGCCCGAGGCTCCTGCAGGCATAGCAATACCTCCCGCAACGACATGGCGACGACCAACAGCGCCCGCGGAACCCCCATCAAGCAGTGAAATTCGAACGCGGAGCCGTTCCAATACAGCCCGCAGCGCTAGCAGTCGCTATCGGCATCAAACCTCGCCTACGACTACGACCGGTGTAACGGCGACCTCTCCGGTCGGCTTGGCGCATACTCACCAGCAAGCATTCGTGCCGAACAGCCTTCTGGCCCGAACGGGGACGGTCACGCTACCGCCTGGTCCAGGAGGACCGATCGGGCATGGGGTGGCTACGGGAGATCGCAATACCACGAAACCGATGCTGGATATGACACCTCAGAGTCCTTTTGCGGAGGGGAGCTTGCTTCGCGAATTGTAGGCTGGCTCTTTTGCTTTGTTTTTTTTGGGAAAGGCTTTCTGCATTTGATACGGACGGATACCTTGATAATTTAGATTTGTATTTGCCGCTTTAGCCTGAGGATCTACGAATTTTCTTTGTTTACAAGACTTTGTGTCTTATGGCTTCTATTTCTGTGCACATTGCACATGGTGCCTAACTTACTAGGTAGTATCTTTTCTCTCTTTCCAGGAGTTCCATCACCAACACTTCCTTTCCTGTTCTCCTTCTTTCACATATTTATTTCGATTTATTCAAATGTCCCAGAATACAGCACCTGGGGACCAATGCGCTGGGATCCAGACTAGTGGTCTCTGAAGTGGCCCTTTGCGGGACTATCGGCACGTCGAAAGGACGGATGAGAAGTGGAAGGTGAAAGGTGATGCTGGAGTGTGTGATGGGAACCAGGGGCATGGAGCAAATTAGCAACAGTGAATTACAGCCTGGTTGGGATACCCCGAGGGCTCTGGGCTTGAATCTGAACAGGCCTTTCTTTGTCGCGCAAGACTAGTCCTCTTGGATAAATCTATTCTGAAAACGTCAAATTGTCGCATGGACATCTTCTTTCTTGGTTAGAGATGACCACGCGGGAGTTGATTATAAGCAATTCAGAAGATACTACTTATGTCCCCACCTTCTGCACGTTTCTGTTTCCTCCCTCCCTCTTTCTAAAAGATGTAAGTACACTGCCTCTGATCTCCAGTGTACGTACTGCGCGATACGGTACTCACCCGTGACTTCCATCCACTGGTTTCCTGCCTTAGGCCCCGGGGCTCAGTACGAAGTATACGCCCGCTGCTTGGCTGCTCTCGCCTCCGCCTACGACTAGGTAACGTCGGTGTAATTGGAGTCTACTTACTTGGTACCCAAAGTATCCCATCCATGCGCCGATATTGTTCGCCGCCTGCAGTGGATGGTTTGGAAGGCTTGGTGGGGATTGAAGGCAAGTGCTCGTTCATGGATACGCAACGGTTCCTAAGTGCTGCTGTCCACATGCCTCTGAGTGGTAAACTAGGATAGTCACGGCAGACCTGATGTGTAATGCATGAGATCGGGCGTGAGGTATCTGTGCCGCTCATACAGCGAGGAGCGCTGTGTTATGGATCAATCTAATCTCCAGCTGTCTAGACAATTAACTACAACCGGACTAGTGTCGACTTAACCTTACTTTTAAACTTCATTTGTTATATCCAAGGTTCTCTGTACTGCCGACTAACAAGTCTAATATACATCATATGGTAATGGATCCAGCACAAATAGGTTAGGAATTGAGGAAGGGGGTTATATTTTAGGAGGACTGCCTACGATTCAACAATGTTGTGTTGTGTACATATGGTCTCTGCGGAACCTAATTCTGTAGTAGGAACTAGGAACTAGGAAGGGAAGGATATGGCGGTGGATTGGCGGGATAGGAATAGGACAGTCGATGGGTCCGCTGGATAGAGGGGTAGATAAATCGATATCGGAGATTACCTACCTCTCACACTCAAAACTTTCGGCGGGTCTTGTTTCCACCTGGCAGGGACTGGCGATGGATCCTATTCAGGCTCTCTTTTGGAACTTGGACTTGACATACTCGGCAGGTCGGGATTCGAGTAAAATACTTAACGCAATTCTTTGCAGCTCCGGGAAGGACAAAAACGGTCTGTTAGACAAGTTCATGCGTCGCTGAAGTGTGAGACATTCTGAAGCCCAGCCAGCGCTACTACTATTGGGCACGGGCATGGTTGGACTGGCTTGGCCAGACGTTGAGGTGGTCGCTTATTCAACAATAAGAACACCATGTATGATAATTATCTAGCCAGCATGGCATTATAGACCTGGCGGTTACCATGCTCGCAGCAAGGTCTCGGATGAATTAGGGCTGGGTTGCATATGCATAGTTACATGATTACATAAGGATGTGAAAGAATGCTGCTCAGTTATGCAACTAAGTACCGTACCCTTAGCCCTTGAAGCCTTGAACTTACACATGTTGACCTGCATATGTATCTTGTTCTAGAAGATTGAACAATGCGCGAACTATGTTGGTTTGCTTTCAGATAAAGTCTGAGTGGTTAGAATTGGTGTAAGAGTAATAAAGGCAGCCTTGATGCTGCTCTGCTATATTCCTGTCTGGTTATTGAGGTATACTATGCTCTGCGTGTATCTTCTTCATCCTCATTGACAGGCCGCTGTTGTGTTGGTGGCGCAGATGCAGACCTCCTGTATACAATCCATGATCGTTGATTTTGAGAGCCAGCCCGAACTTGGTAGGTTCCATGGATTGCTATTCCAACTTCCGTGGAACTTGAACCCTCGTGGCTCCTACCTAGATCGGTAAGCCCTCGTATCGACTCAGCCAGTTCCCTCAGGGTTCCTCTTTCTCCTTATCTCTCTCCCTCTCTCTCTCCAAATCAACCCCATGTAACAGGCTAACACCCTCAGGGTCTTAAACAGCGACTTCCACCGGGCATATACCTGCCCCGGATCGGAATCTTCGACCTGTACATTCTCGGCTGGGGCCCGCAAACGAAAATCTATTCCTGTGCATGTCCCAATGGGTGGATACGGAATCAACCTGATATGATGCAGTCCCGAAACTCCGCCTGAGTGGCATATGCCGCCAGCCCATCGTTGCATGGTGGACAGCCACCAGAGGACCCAAGTCGCGGGAAGCGAATAACCAGTAGTATAGCCATCCGAGTGTATGATAGTTCAGACTGAACAGTGACGGTGGCCTCAAGGCCTAGTATATCACATCAGTGAGCCATCTATGCAAATAGTATACAGGAGCAGCGAGTCGCATGTAAACTCGGCAACAAACCAGCTAAATCTCTCTCACAACGCCAAAATGCAACCCATCTATCCCAGAAAGAAAAAAAGAACGCCGGCCCAGATACATGAACGCAGTCCACAACCACCCCTCTCTAATCTTCCGACTCCGGCATCCGCATATAGGCATCAATGGCCGCACTGAACGCCGCAAAGCCCGCACACCCGAAAGCAGCCGCCTGCGGCCCGGCATTGGCACCCAAGATCCCACCGGTAATACAGCCCGCCGCAACACTGTTCGTGATGTCGTTCTTCGCGCGCAGCCCCTCAATGCAGCATTCCGTCCCGGAGTAGAGCGCGCCGACGATGCCAAAGTTCTTCGCGGAGGACCAGCCGCGCGCGCCCATATCCTTGAAACCACGCTTTATTTGCTCGCGTTGGGAAAGGTTGGCGATTGCTTGACCTTGCGGGGTGAAGCTCGAGTCGTAGGACATCTTAGTCAGATGGAGTTAGCTTTTGGGTTGCGGCTGGTTGGGCAAATTGGATTGCGATTAAAAGAAATAGGGGTAGACACGTACACTAGCCATGAACACACCGAAAATACCACCAAGACCGAAACCCATTACTCCCGAGATGACCGTTTTCATAGGACATGATTCCATGGCGCCTTGCATCTGATTTGCGCGGTGGGCGTTAGCTGGCAGCTCTGTTTTTTTCTTTTTTGAATCCGCCGATCACGGAAGGGTAGGAAAAGGTTATAAGATAACATACCACTTTCACCATAGCTTGTTCCTGCTCTGACATTCCCTGCGGCGAAGTTCCTGGTAGCCCTCCGAGGCCGGCCATGCCTACGGCGGAGGAGCCGCTTGTTCCTGGAAAGTTCATGCTGATGGCGGCCGAAAGTAACGCGACAACGCTGATTAGAAGGCCCTTATAAGTTCGCCCTTATGGGATGCGGGTATGCGCGTATTAGAAGAGAGTAAGACCGAAAAAGCGACGGATATCAAAAGAGAAGCGTGGTGGTAAATCTCGACCCCGGACTGGATGCGGAGAGAATTTATTTACGGGGAGCTTTAAAGACCATGTGCGCAGTGGCAGCACGTGCATTGTATCTACCCTTATGCCTGCTTAGGTAATTATGCTTTGTACTGGCGAAAGCGGACCCAGTAGTTTAATTTGACCACCACCAGTTTTCGTCGAGATAGAAGTCGCGCCCAACCAGTTACTACAGTGGGAACCCCTGTGATATATCTCAGGACCCTTCAAGAACATTGCGATTGCAGTCGGCATATCAGTTTGCAAGAACTGGTTTCCCTCGCATCCGTCATTGTTCCTCATAAGTAACTAGTAGTAGCTCAGCCCTATGTTCCCCATGCTCTTCATGCATACCTGTCGGCGGCTTTGCCGTTTCTCTCGATGTAATCGGATCTAAAGGAACTGTTTCCAGGCTGTCACATCAGTGGAACGCCATGCAGCACTGATATCCAAGCTACAGCGCCCCACCCGGAGCATTCGAAATGGCACTTCTCGAACAAGCAAGAGAAGCACCATGATTCCACCAGAATGACCAAGAACGAGACTAACTGACAAACAGCTCTATGTGAGGCCTCTTTCTCATCATGCTCCCTGGAATATCCCACGGGATAAACATGCACTGGAGAACGCTTTGGGGTTAGTGGGCAGTGGCATAAATCAACGTGAGTGATGCGGCAGGATCCGGACTTGCGAGAAAACGGAGTCTACATCGCTCCTCCGCCAGCAGACGAAGACATTACCATAGCGAGCTGGAAGAGCGTGGCGGAGCTGTAACGAGAACTGCATGCTCATAGAATGGATCTAAAGGTGTTGGTATTGATTGCTCAGCGCAGACGTTATGCTGATGTGATGTACTGCCGGATCGGCTGGAAGCTACAGTACGGTCACGAACATCTCAAAAAACTGTTAATTGTAAACCATCAGTAGGGGCCCCAAAAAAACGCGGTACTCGTCGCTCAGGGTTTGAAAGTAGCCGAGCTGTGCCTGGGCAGACTCTGGTCGGTTGACAACCATGTTGAGTACTAAGTCTGATAGTACATGAGTGAGAAGGATGTTAGCCCTCGCTAACAGAACAATCCACGACTACCACCAGAAATGCTCAGTAAAGCTCTGACAACGCTAAGATACTCAGCATCTGTCCATTCACCTCACGCATGGTCATAATTCCTCCCCTCCCGGCTGGGTGCTGCCAGCGTCTGCATGCAGTGGTTACTCCAGCTAGGATCGTGTGCCGAGCACATTAGGTCAGCAAATGGGACTGCCACAATCCAACGCTGAACGAACGATACAGCCTGTCTTGTGAATGCCGTCGGGTGCCTGGAGATTCTTATGTTACCGCGATACTTGCTGCAATCTCAGAATAAATGTCCAAAGAACCGCACTTACAGAAATTGAACACCCCCGATACATGGATAGCAGGAACCTGTTCAATTTTCCGTGAAACGTTCAACGCCGTCAATATACCCTCCTTGTCGCAAGAACTGCTTCCACAAAACTGTGCTCAGCCGAGTTCAAGCGCCATGGATGTTGGCTTCGTTCTTCTGCCACATCAATCTCCACCTCCTTCCGTTCGATACATCAATCGCAAGAAAGTCGCTCGCAACCGTGCCCATCCATGGGCGCGTCCAATGTTCCGTCACTGCGACAGCTTCACTTCCACATTTGGACTGGATGGAGGAAGTACCAGCAATATCTGTCTTCCTCTTGAGACCTTAACATGAGAATTGATAAAGATTAGACTGCATGGCAAGCCCACACGTGCCAGGCAGATACCAGAGCACCAATTGACCCAGGGAGACCTTTTTCGTCGAGCAGATGACTTGCTCAAGTTTGGGTATTTCCGGTTTTCTAGCAAAAGAACCCTGAGATGCCAGAGTAGAGTCTCCCACAAATCAGTTGTTTCCAACTTGAAAGAGAGCTGCAGGTGCAGTGCCAGTGGTGGGTTTGATATCCAAGAGATGACGTCAGGCCGCGGCAATATATTTTTGGCTGTGGATTTGATCGCACTCGGAACTCGACCAGCTTGCCAACTCATAGAAACAGCTACAATGAGTTGCACAGTGAGTGTGCACATCGAAGGAATCCTCATCAATGGTTATAACATTAATAGAATACAGAATACTCTGTGGAGAATCCGCTAAACCGGGAGCCCTCTGTAAAGGAGCTCGTCTCTCAGTAAGCCAACACCAACCGCCTTTGCGGCCGTCGCTGATAAATTCAGATTCATAACACCGGATTCTCTTTCCTACGACCGAAACCATGGTCCGGTCCCTCACCTCTCTGCAGAGACACATATTGTCCGAATAGACGGTCTCGTCGCCAGTCCCCTACGCCTAACCGTGAACCAGCTCGCTACCGAATTTCCCCAGCATGAGGTCGTGTGCGCGCTTGAATGCGCTGGCAATAGACGCCATACGATGCGTACAATGCTAAAGGAAGTCGAAGGCATCGATTGGGGTGACGCAGCTGTGATGAACTGTAAATGGAAGGGGCCTAGGCTCCGCGATATCCTGCGCAAGGCTGGGGTAGATGAGGCTCGACCGGGTTTACATGTCGCTTTCTCGAGCTACCAGGTACATTGTCAGGAAGACGAGTGGTTTGGGGGAAGTGTGGAGCTAGAAAGAGGGCTTAGTGAGGACGCAGAGGTGATTCTTGCTTTAGAGGTCTGCTTCCAATCACTATTCCCTCTTCCATGGCGAGGCGGCTGACGGACTAGATGAACGACGAACCTCTTCGGTCGAACCATGGTTACCCTGTTCGTGTCGTGTTGCCAGGAATAGCCGGAGCCCGTTGGGTGAAATGGCTGGACAGGATCACAGTTCAGGATCAGGAATCGACAAACTTCTACCAACGGCGTGATTACAAAGTTTTACCGGAGGAGGCTGTGGATAGGGAGTCGGCGGAAAAGTTCTGGGATCAGACACCTGCCATGTGCGAGGTTTCCATCAACTCCGTGGTGGCGGTTCCGGAGGATGGAGAGACCGTTCAGTTGCCAGATTCAGGAAAACTGGAGGTCAAAGGGTATGCGGTTCCTCAGGGCTCCAGCGGACCTGTAAAGAAGGTGCAGGTATCGGGTGATGGAGGGAGGAGCTGGGTGGATGCGGAACTTGAGGGGTCATCGGAGGATCGGCCGGAAGGCAAGACGAGGAAGAAATGGTGCTGGGTTCTGTGGAGAGCGGAAGTCGCAATCGAGAAGGGCGTAGGGAAGGAGATCGTGAGCCGGGCGATAGATGCTGCAGGTAACCAGCAAACAGAGCACTCCCAATGGAATCTGAGGGGTGTCGGATATTGTGGTTATGGAAGATCCCGGAATTTGACGGTTTGTTAGCCGTCCCCAGGGCCACGGCGGTTGGTACGTATAAAACTGAGATTATAAGCCCGAGTCTATTATTTTCTTATCAGAGCAATATGTACATGTTTCGCATCATGGAAGCACAATATACTTCTCCAAGTGCTTGGGAATTGCGTTCCTCAGACCCTTGCTTTCCAGCCATTTACTGGAAAAGAGTCTGTCTGCATATCGGTAGGCTCCATCGGCGAGAACAGTAACCACGGTGCTACCCTTGCCGAGCTTTTCTGCGACTTCCTTGGCGGCAACAACATTGAGCGCAGAGCTGGCTCCGAGGTAAAGACCCTCCTCGTCGAGGCAGCGGTAGACCATCTCAATGGACTTCTCGTCGCTGATATTTAATGACCCATCCAGGGTACCGACATCGGGCTTGAGATTGTCCGTAATTCGGCCTTGGCCAATACCTTCGGTGATACTGCTGCCAGAACGTTCAACCAACTTTCCACCACTCTGGATGTAGCTGTGGAGGACACTGCCAGGGGGGTCCGCAAGGAAGCACTTTACGCGTCCGTTGCTGATCTGCTTGAGGTAATAGGTAATTCCGGCAAGGGTACCACCAGTTCCGGTTGAGCAGGTGAAGGCATCGAGTTTACCACCCGTTTGGGCCCAGATCTCGGGCCCAGTGGTCTCAACATGGGCGCGGCGGTTAGCCGTGTTGTCGAACTGGTTGGTCCATACGGCATTGTCCAGGGACTCGGCGTGTCTTCGGGCCTGGTGGTTATAGTTTTCAGGGTTCTCGAAAGCCACGGCCGGAACCGGGTAGACCTCCGCGCCCAAGAGTCGGAGAAGATCGATCTTGCCTTGCGACTGTGTGTTGGGCATGTAGATGACAAGTTTGTAGCCCTTGGACCGGCAGACGTGCGCAAGCCCAATTCCAGTGTTACCCGCCGTTCCTTCGACAACAGTACCGCCGGGCTTCAAAAGACCCCTCTCTTCCGCATCCTTCACGACGTACAGGGCGGCCCGATCCTTGACACTTCCTCCCGGGTTCTGGAATTCAGCCTTGCCGAGAATGTTGCATCCGGTTTCCTCGGAGAGTCGCTTGAGACGAATAAGGGGCGTGTTTCCAATTGCTTTTGGCCACAGTGGTCAGTTGGTCGCGGCAATCACTCGGTCTGTCGGCGGGAATTCCGCTTACCTTCGGTCAGCCCGTTAACAAAGCCTTGGGCCTGGGAGACTCGGACACCGTAGGAGCTCTCTGCCGCACTGCGCAGGGCGGTCGTGCCAAACCGCCGTATACTTTGACGAAACATTCTGCCAATACTGCTGTTTAAGCAAACGTAAAGACCGGGAATCTCAGCCGTTCCCCCAGATTGATTGGGGATCTTCAATTGAAGACCTGGACCGGTTTCGGCATTACTAATAGTTAGTCACGTGAACTATGGCGTGATAATCTGGGCTGTTCCAACTTCTAGCGCAGTACTGAGTATCGATGGATGGGTAGACAAAAAACATTATCTTGCAATAGCATAGCTCTAGAGATTGATGACTGTACTATGCTGGTGTTGTTACCAAGTCAGAGGAAGCAGGCTGGCCTATGATCCTCCATTGCCCATGGCTATACAGTACAGATCACGTGTTGCCCTAGCCCTTATCGATACTGCCTGTTTGGGGTGTTTGTTTATCCTCCGCCCCGTGACTCTCAGCAACCTTGAACCGTAACAAGCGCTGCGACAAACAACAGAACATCAACATCTCGGTCTACGACCATATTGATGACAAAAGCACGACTACCGCCTAAGCAAAAAATAATGAACTGATGCAACAGATTAACATGATATCTGGTTAATCGCGGCCGCCCAGAAACAGAGAAACCCCCTTACCGCCGTTACCCCTCCAGCAATCAACATGCCGAGTCGAGTTTCCGCCCGTTCGACGTCCAGCACCGGACGCAAAGCCTCGACGCAGACTACAGGGTCCAGCGGTCGCGCTGGCTCTGCGACTCCATCGTTTGTGATACCACAGGAACCTGCATTGCCCGAAGCCGTTCCAACCCTCCGCCGTGATGTGTGCGCGATTTTCGCGGACGCGCAGCGCTCTACGACAGGCCATCGCAAGCTGGTTGTCCGACTGAGAAAGATCCAAGAAGCATGCTGCGGTATCCCTCAGGCGTCGAAGAAAGATAGGAAGAATGCCGAATCCGTGCCGGAGCGACTGATTCCCGGCGAGGAGACAATACCTGAAAAGGAATTCAACATCGAAGTGGGCCGCTGCGTGTTGCGCATATTGACAATCAAAAAGACAGAGCCGGTCGGTGATCGTATTCTGCGCTTCCTCGGAAACTTCATCACACACGCCTCCGAGAAGGACGAGGAGCTCTTTGGTTCTGACGAAGACGAGGATGACATCCAAAATTCCCACGAAAGACCAACTGCGCACTTGACCACCAGCCTCGTCGCCCTGCTGGTACCTCTTCTGTCAGCTAAAGACAAGGTAGTGCGCTTCCGAGCTACGCAGATCATTGCCCATATTGTCAATTCTTTGGATACTGTTGATGACGACTTGTACCACACCCTCAGACAAGGCCTCTTGAAGCGAATCCGCGACAAAGAACCATCAGTGAGGGTACAGGCAGTCATGGGTCTCGGTCGGCTAGCTGGAAATGAAGAAGATGAGGATGAAAATGACGACAGCAATGCGGCTCTCGTAGAGAAACTCGTCGACATTATGCAGAATGACACCAGCGCAGAGGTTCGGAGGACCTTACTTCTCAATTTGCCTCTGATACCCTCTACTCTTCCATACCTTCTTGAACGAGCCCGCGATCTTGATGCACCCACTCGGCGCGCTCTGTACTCTCGCCTGCTTCCGACACTAGGTGATTTCCGACACTTATCTCTGTCAATGCGAGAAAAGCTACTTCGGTGGGGCCTGCGTGACAGAGATGAGAGTGTCAGGAAGGCCACTGGAAAACTCTTCTATGATCGTTGGGTTGAGGACATTGCAGGGACAAACAATGATCCTGAGAAGAGCGGCCAGCGCTCACCCCCTCAAATTCCTGCTCTCCTAGAACTCCTGGAACGTATTGATGCCATCAATACCGGCATGGAATCCGGTATAGCACACGAAGCCATGCGCAGCTTCTGGGAAGGTCGCCCGGACTATCGGGAAGCAGTGATGTTTGATGAATCGTTCTGGGAGTCGATGACAGCCGAGTCCGCCTTCCTTCTCCGCTCCTTTAACGATTTCTGCCGCGTCGAGAATGAAGGCAAATATGACACCCTTGCTGATGAAAAGATTCCTGTTGTCACGGCTTTCGCACTCTATCTTCACAAGTACATGACCAGTCTCCTACAACGCAAGAAGCTCACAAAGGACGCCACAGACGTTAATGACGATGAGACCCTTGAAATCGAATTCATTGTCGAGCAACTGCTGCATATCGCCATGACCCTAGACTACAGCGATGAGGTCGGCAGGCGGAAGATGTTCTCCTTGCTCCGCGAGGCCCTAGCCGTTCCAGAACTTCCTGAGGAATGCACGAAGCTCACTGTTGAGACGCTGAGATGCGTCTGCGGGCCTAGCGCTGCCGCTGAAAGCGAATTCTGTAGCGTCGTCTTGGAAGCCATTGCTGAGGTTCATGACACCATTATCACCGAAGACAGCTTTGTTTCAGCGAAGTCCGAAATCAGTGATGACGCCAGCAGTCGCCATAGGTCTGAAACTCCAATGAGCGAGGAGGACAGGCCATTCAACAAGGAAGAGGCGAAGGCCAAGGTCCTCCGTGAAATCGTCGTTAATATGAAGTGTCTCCATATTGCCCTCTGCATGTTGCAGAACGTTGAGGGCAGTCTTCAATCGAATATGAACCTGGTGACCATGTTGAATAACTTGGTCGTTCCAGCTGTTCGGAGTCACGAAGCTCCCATCCGGGAGAGGGGTCTGGAATGTTTGGGACTCTGCTGCTTGCTTGACAAGGTAAGGGCGACTTTTCTAGTATTGGGCCTGTTTTCTGACCTCATTTCATTAGACCCTCGCCGAAGAAAACATGACACTATTCATCCACTGCTACAGTAAAGGCCACGAGGCCCTGCAGGTCACTGCTATCCAGATCCTGTGCGATATGTTGGCAAGCCATCCCTCTTTGCTGGCTCCTGTGACGCAGCCCGATAAGGAAACCGTATCACCGCCGGCCTTCCAAAAGCCCTTGCTCAAGGTTTTTGCCAGGGCGCTCAAATATAATTCCCCCAGCAGTGTGCAAACAGCTGCTGCTACCGCCCTGTCCAAGCTCTTGCTCACTGGTGCATTTACTCCCTCTGGCGCCAACATTCCCCAGGCCATCCAAGAGTTCAACCAGAACGCCATCGAAACACTACTTCAGTCCCTTGTTGTTTCGTTCTTCCACCCTCGTACCCGTGATAATCCGGCGCTCCGGCAGTCCCTAGCCTACTTCTTCCCGGTTTACTGCCATTCGAGGGCGGAGAACACTCAGCATATGCGTAAAGTCGCCGTGCCAGTCATTCGAACCGTCTTGAACTCAGCAGAAGAATACTACTCACTCGAAGCCGAAGAGGACAGTGACGGAGAAATCGACGAGTCTGTCGGGCAGAAGGAATTGAAGGCGTTAATGAGTGGATTGCTGGGCATGCTCTCGGAATGGACTGATGAGCGCAGGGTCATTGGCCTCGGCGGTGAAAGGATTCTTGCAGGAGGTCCGGCTAGTTCCACTGCATGCGGCATCATCCACTTGCAGCTGGTGAAGGACATATTAGAGCGCGTACTCGGCATCAGCCCGGGTACTAACCGGTGTTCCAAAGAGGAAAGGAAGCTCTTGTTCTCCCTGATGAGCAAGCTCTACATTGCCCCGCCAACAGCGCCCTCCCGCTCAGCTTCTCAAAACCCCGAAAACGATGATCCATTCCGCTCTAGCGCCCGGAGTTCCCAAGGCGAGCTCAGTCCGGAGAATCTTGCTCTGGCGCAGGAGGTCAAAGAATTGCTTGACCAGACAATTGAGGAAGGTCAAGCCGCAGATGCAGCCGGCCGAAACGCTCTCGTCAAGGTGAAGAACGTCGTGCTCAAGCTGCTGGCGGCTCCTGCGCGACCTGCTAGCGCTCGGGGTCGCGAAAGCAGCGTAGAGACTGAGAGCGACATGATGAGTGTCCGGTCTAGAAGTGCTCGGCCATCGGTCGAACCTGGATTTTCGCGACGTGGTGTATCAGTGGAGCCGAGCATTATGGAGGAAGAGGAGGAGGAACAAAACGAGGAAAGTCGCATGACGGCCATCAAGGAGGAGCCTATGGAGGAGTGATTTGTGTTTCCATGATTCCCTGTTTGCTTTTCGATTGGCGTTGGAAATGGGTTGAGGTTTCAAGAATGGAGATGGATGGACCTTGTTCATGGGTTTCGGTTTACTATGTCTTATATTTGGTGGCAGTTGCTTATGAGTGTAAATGATCATGCTGAGAACGCACGTTTATATCCGTTTGTATATGAGCAGCCTGGAGGAACTTGGGGTTTACCTAGGATGGGCTGTGTCAGTCTAGGTAGCCTAGGCTGGCTCGCTGGGCTGGAGGACGGTCTTAGCCTGGATGGCGTGGACTTGACAAGCCCAAAGATGGGTTAGCGTCGTCGGTCGAGGTAGGGAAACCGGGCAGGAAATCCATCAGGGATCAGGTCCAAGAATATGGCATGATGCCAGTCGACTCGAATAATAGGCTCTGCAAAGGGACGAGAGTAGGTAGCAGTCGGGCGATGTTTCCCACCTATTTTCTCAATCACAATGAGCTCCAATCCAGCCGTAATGGATGGTGTTATGTTATTAACCACTAAAGTCTAACATGGAGAGCTCTTCGGATGCCAACCGGCGGATGGTGGGGACGAACTTCCAGCACTCGGGTGTTGAAGGATCCGTCTTCACTTACTGCTCAGTGCTCACCAAAGTAGTCACTGAGCTCAAGAAGCTAAAAGCTAGGTAGCATATGAATCTGAATAACCGGGCGCTATAAGTGACTCACCTCAGTGTTTCGTCATGTCCTGAGTTGTCCGTGGTGCCGAGTGAGGCTCATCTCCCAATGGTGGTACACCGGAGATACGCAGGAGGTAAGATACCTTACTATCGTCCAAGACTCTATCGAGTACACCTTCCGAAGCCTCCTGCAATGCCATCAATTTTACCAACCTGGAGCAAGTGTGACAGGTCGAGGAAAGCCCCTGAACGGAATGCTTGTGCAATTAGTCCATGGTCGGAGGGACTCCTAAATAATACCAATAATCTGACAGAGACTCTGTCCTCCCCCAGGTTGAAATGTAAGCGTCTCGGCAACGTGGGTGATGGACGGACGAGCATCTGTAGAATCCAATGAAGAAGGCCGCTGTGTTTTCATCGAAGGCAGTAATCATTTCCTGAGTCCGGGAGCTATAATGGAGATGCTAATCCGGTCCTCACGAATCATCAGAAGCATCCAATTCGATTATTACTGATGATTGTTCATCAGTTCCCCTCAACCTTGTTGAACACACCCGAAACTTTTCTTTTAATCTCGACGCTCCACCACCAGAACGAGCTGCTCTTTGGGCGCCTTTTCTTTTTCTTCCCCGATCCTCTCTCTCTCCCTCTCCTCCACTCCCTTCTCCCTCCTCTTCAAATCTTCTCCTTCTTTTTCTTGCTGTATGTTTCTTTCTTTCTAGATTCACGACAATTTCTTGTTCTCCCCTGTCGTGAAATCCGTGTCTTCTGCCCTGACCTGCAGAAGCACGATTTTTTCCCTCACCTCCTCCCGTCCCCTCTCCCCCTGCTGCTACGTTGGCTCCCTCCAGCGAGCACCGAGACCCTGAGCGATGGCCGCCGTATCAGCTCCCACTCCCAAGCTGGATCGCTACATTGTCATCCATGTCGCAACTACCTGCGATGAGCATGGCGTCTACGTTACCAAGGACTCTGCAGAGGTGATCGAGTTGGGGTGGATCTTGTTGGATACCAAAACCTGTGAGGAGGTACGCACTCAGCCTGTGATTCTACCTGCATCGATTCCCGGCCCCTCCCTCGGTGCTGCCTGTCTCAGTCCGTCCCTCGAGGATGGGCTCGAACCCGCCCGAGAATCTAATTGGAACCACATCCTACCGACATTCCGCAATCTTATTTCTCTGCGTGGCGCTGACGAGGGATTTTTTTTGTTTCTTTAGCTGCACCGGGAGAGTGTGCTTGTTAAACCTGTCAACACCCCGATCACGCCGCTCTGCAGTAAGTACACTTCATAGCCGGCTCTTCCATTCCACCACCAACCAGCTCCCCTCCCTGCTTGTCGCCTACCTGAGCCTATATCGGTTTTGCTGCTGCAATGGCTGACAGTCCGGAAAGCGAGCCTGACAACGCTGACCTGGGAGCACGTTCGCTCAGCAGGCAGCTTCCGCGATGCTATCAATCGGTTCGACGCCTTCGCTCAAGAACATCTTATATCCAAGAAGCTGGAGTTTGCCTTTGTGACTTTGGATTCCTGGGATCTTCGTGTTCAGCTGCCCCGAGAGGCCCGAGACAAGGCGGTTGTTCTCCCGGCCTACCTCCAACACTCGCGGACATTCGACCTTCGCACCGAGTACCAAAGATGGCAAACTCATCACCCGGAATCCCTTCCTTTCGGCCCGAGCTCTCTTTCCAACATCTGCGCCGCTCTGGAGGTCGAGCCAGTCCAGTCCTCTGCTCCGATCAAGCATAATCTCCCTTTCCATCTGCAGGCGTTGGCTCCGGCTTCCCCTCGCCGAGCTATGGACGAGGCTGTGACTCTAGCGCGTGTGCTCCGCGGCTTAATTCACAAGTCTCAGCCTGCGCATGAGCACCCAGAGATCTTGACTCGGCCTATGGATGCGAGAGCAGATGTCCGTGCTTTCCTGCAGGAGCGCAGCAAGGTTCTTCATCTGAGCGGTCTTCCTCACGACACCACCCAGTCCGAGTTGGAGAGCTGGTTTACTCAGTTCGGCGGTCGTCCGATCGCTTTCTGGACTCTCCGGACACCCGATCAGCACAAGCCGACGGGTACCGGATTCGCTGTTTTTTCATCCCATGAGGAGGTATGTAGTCATTCCATTCGGTCTCACGCGTAGTATTTTCCCCCTTATATCTGACGATACTTGTTCCAGGCTGCTGAGAGCCTCTGCATGAATGGCCGTGCCCTCAATGAGAAGGCCATCGAGGTATCGCCTTCTTCCAGCCGTGTCCTTGACCGAGCGGCAGAGATCCTCACGCCCTTCCCTCCGTCCAAGAACCGCCCGCGACCGGGCGACTGGACTTGCCCCTCTTGCGGATTTTCCAACTTCCAACGCCGTACAGCTTGTTTCCGCTGCTCGTTCCCGGCAATGGCTGCGGCTCCCGATCCAATGGGTTACGGTTACGCCTATGGCCCTCCGTCAATGATGCCACCCCACGTCGGTGGTCATGCCCACGGTATGGGTCATTCTCGAGGCATGGGAGGCAACGGTGGAGTTGTACCTTTCCGTGCTGGTGACTGGAAGTGCGGCTCTGAGGGATGTGGCTACCACAACTTCGCAAAGAACATCAACTGCTTGCGCTGCGGTGCTCCTCGGTCTGGGGCAGCTGTTGTTGCCGACTCCGCCTTCGCCTCCCCCATGGATCCTCCCTCGAACTTTGGCCACAGCTCCATGAGCAGCACTCCTGCACCTGGCCCATTCGCCTCGACCGGCGCTGGGTTCGGCGGGTTTAGCCAGCCGTTTGGAGGACCCCCTACCAACTATGGCTTGCCCTCTGGTCTTGGGAGTGCTCCAGGAGCATATCCGCCAATGGGTCAGATGACTCCCGGTTATGGCTCTTCGAACACTTCGCACGCCGCTGCGTCGTTCGCCAACCCAGCGGCCCAAGCAGCGTTCAGCGGAGCAGACCACACTTCGTCTACCAGTGCGTCGAACGGCAACTTCTATGGAAACGAGGGTCCAAGCGACCCATTTGCCTTCCTGTCAACTGGCTTGGGTGGCTTGACGGTCTCGGATGATGCTCACTCTCGCCGCAACGGTGCTGGCGCTAGCAAGTCGCCTGCTTAACACCGTTAACCTTGGCTCGATTGGCTGACGACATTTCATTGACAATACGTTCGTTTATACGGCCATCTTTACATTTACTGTCAATTTGGAGATGCGGATATGTTGGTGCACGTTTGTTGATACGTGTTTGTATAAGGGATTTCTGCAGTTCTGGTGCATCAGGTTGGGAGGAGCAGGCAGGTAGCGTGTCATCATTTCGGCCCATTTCGATCCCTTGTTCTTTTACTCCCCGTTGCTTCTGCCGTTTGTCTTAGCTTCATTTGAGAGCTTCCGGGTCTGTGCTTGGTCTTATGATTTGGAAGCGATGTTCTCGGTATAGACGATGGTCCCGGCAGGTTGGGTGCTGGTGGCTTGATTCTCGATTCTCCGGTTTGGCGCGATCATCGCTTTTTTGAATCTCTTCGGTCGACATGAGCTTTGCCTGTCCATTTCAGGCTCGAGGTGCCCGCCTCTTCTATCGGTGCGCACCTTCATGATGTGGAGGCCACCCCGAGCATGGCATTGCATTTTAGATATTGGTTTTGGTTTTGTTTTTTCTTTTCCGGAATTCATCTCTGCGCTCTTCTGCAACAGGACTTTTTGGAGAATTACGGTATTGATCACGGATGGGATACTACGGAACGGACTGTTGGGGGTGTTGGGGTATTCCTTTTGATCCAGCAATCACAGATTCGGGACACGACGGATCAGGAATTGTGAGCACAGCAAAGCTGCTCTGGATGTCTATAATCTTGCACTGTTTTGTATCTCTTCACGGCTTCTCTTCATTGTGATTTGTTCTTGCAGAAAAAGTCGATGTGCGGTCATGAGCAGCACGTCCCTAGTATATTACTCTCTGAGCGAATATCATGTACAGCATTATTCGAGACAATGCCAATAAAGTATCTATGACATGATTTAGTTACACTGGGAGTAACGAGAATTAGTAACTCCCAAGAGATGGTGTATAACTATCGCATAGCAGTTGTACAGTACTAAGTAGCTGTGGAGGTCGAAAGAGTTGGCCAGTTAGCCGCGCGCTTGGCATGGGAGCTCTGAGGCAACCGCGGGACTCGCGTCCAACCTTCATCTGTCATCGTCCAAGCTGAATTCCATTTCGAAGTTCTTACGCCCTCCTTGCTACGAATTGCATCTTTCGGTGTCCTTCTAAATCTATTTGTCCTCGTCATTTCTTTAGCAGCTTCACTGCGGTTGTCAGAGGATACACACCGCCCATAATGTCCGGATACGACCGAGCTCTCTCAGGTAAGATAGCTTGGCCCATACTTCATTGACTGAGATAGCGCTGATATTGACTGAATCATGCAGTCTTCAGGTAAGCGATACTTGATACTTCAGCTTCAGATGCAGCTATCTGACAGTCCTTAGCCCTGATGGGCACGTCTTCCAGGTGGAGTATGCTATGGAAGCTGTCAAGAGAGGTATGACTTCTGTGCGATGATGCCTTCAACGGACTGCAGATTGGGCAATAACTGATTTGGGCGTTCTTTCTGAATTATAGGAACCTGTGCTGTTGGTGTTAAGGGAACGGACGTCGTCGTGCTGGGATGCGAGAAGCGATCCGCTCTGAAACTCCAAGATACCCGAATTACACCATCAAAAATCGCCGTCCTGGACAACCATGCTATCCTCGCCTTTGCCGGATTGAACGCCGACGCCCGAATTCTCATTGATAAGGCTCGGTTAGAAGCCCAGTCGCACCGCTTGACGGTGGAAGACCCTGTCACTATCGAATACATCACCAAGTACATTGCCAGTGTGCAGCAGCGGTACACGCAGAGTGGAGGTGTCCGTCCCTTTGGTATCAGTACTTTGGTCGTTGGCTTTGACCCGAACGATAAGACTCCGAGACTATACCAGACCGAGCCATCGGGTATTTACTCTGCTTGGTAGGTTGGATGGAATATTAGTGGATTGCGTTGGATAGAATAATGTCTGACTTGAGTCCGTGAATCTAGGAAAGCGAATGCCATCGGACGTTCCAGCAAGACGGTCCGTGAATTCCTCGAGCGCAACCACCAGGAAGGGATGGACCGGGAGCAAACAATTCAACTCACAATCAAATCGCTGTTGGAGGTCGTGCAGACTGGTGCCAAGAACATTGAAGTTGCCATCATGTCGCCGGGTAAAACAATCGAGATGCTTCCGGATGACCAGATCGAATCTTACGTCAAGAGCATAGAGACGGAGAAGCAGGAGGAAGCGGCGAAGAAGAAGACCGGTCGCGGCGGAACTACGACAGCGGCTATCCTTACACGGTCCGGCGGAGGGGAGTCCGCTGAGTAGGCGGGAGATACAATGTGATTAGACGGGGCTACATAAGCAAGGACCGGTGCTTTAGTCGTTTAATATCTGGAACAATCCCTGTAGAAGCGAACCATCTACGGAAATACGAAACTGCTTCAAGGTATATTGGATATCTAATTTCGCTTCTACAGAAAGTATCCCGATAGAGGGACCGGTGGCGCATGAAAGTCGTAAGTTCTCGTAAATAATTCGTCGTTTTCCTACCCCAGGCGATCGGTAGCGTCTTTTGCAGCAAAGATAGAGCGTTCTTGGTGTCCACGCACACGGTCGTCCTTGAGCATTCTAGTTTCCGTCAGCATGCGTATTCGCGGCATTAGCGGGGAGTTGGGTACCTGGAGTTGATTCGCACATCGTCACCCTCAACTTGTAACGTGGGCTTAGGCGTCACAGCTTCCAAAACGAAATGGTTGTCGCAATGCGGGCAGTACTCGTCGCTGCAGCCATTTCCATCAGTATTTCAGACCAGCAGCGTAGACGTGTCGCGAGCGCACCTCTCTTCAAACTCCTGTGCGTCCTTCCGGAAACATTTCTTGCACTTTTTGCACGCGAACGTCTAAGCATGTTTAGTCATGACCTCATAACCGTGGTAAAGGAGGAGGAAGTGGTCGTATATACCAAGTCGTTCGATTTTTGGAGGGGATGGGATTCTTGTTCCTGGTGGCATTCGGCACAATCAAACCACTTGCGGCCTGTACAGGGGGAAACGTCAGCATCCAGCGGTGCAAACAATTGCAGGAGTCTCCAAAGAGGGTACGTACAACATGGGGACCGAATAGCCACTTGGGCGTTGAGGATGTGTTTACTGGGCGTTGTGTTAGTTCTTAGCCGTGGAATAGATCGTCAGGGGGCCAGATGCGGGACATACCACATTTTGCGAGGATGGGTTTGAGGATCTCTGGGTTCAGTGTCGAAAAGACCAGGCAATTTAGGTTTCAGAGGCAGATCAAGATTAGATTCCGGATACTTCGAGGTCTGTGGATAGTGGCACGGTTGAGTTTCTTGGAGGATTACGTTGTTGGAATGCGGTTCTTCAGCGGAAGGCCGAAGCTAAAAATAATCCATAATAATAATGCACTCCACGCGACTTGATAGTCGTCAATAATCACAACGATGATGGTGATGAAGACTTTGTAGGTAGAGTATGTTCGCATTCGCCTTGATTCAATAGCTTCCTGTCTTTCAATCTGGGCTCCTTTTTCCTCTCCTTTCTCATACGTGTGGCCACTACTCCTCAGAGCTGCCACTTCTTTTGACTTCCCCTCCGCCTGCTCTCTAAGCGTCGTTTCATCTCCTTTGAGCCTCTTCTGCCTTAATCCACCACTCATCCTTCCTCTTCTGCTCTCTCGACTCTGCTCCTCCGACCTCCCTATTCTCCCATATCGTTAGCGCCGCCTCCTTACTTCTGGCCTAAGCTCGAGATCCCGCCAGCTATCCCAGGCACACCACGTCTCGATCATATGCCGCTCAGATCGGTTGCTCTTCATCAATTTCCGCGGGTCTCGGATAGAACAAAATACAGATACTTGTGATTGAGGGCCTATGCTCCATCTCCCCGATAGATCTTTCCGTCGGGTCTGTCGTCATGGAAGGAAAAGACGCTACGGATAGCGCTCCCATTGTATGACATGCGCATGGGTAATACGAAGTTAGGAAGACTAATCAAGACTGATCTCTAGAGACCCGTGTCCTCGCTTCTTTCACATTTCGAAAATTTATCATACCGTCGCTCCCCGTCGGCTACGTCAAACAGTCCCCGCGATTCCACCCTCCTTAAGGCACCGGAGCCAGGCGACGACTTCAGATCATCCTCCCGAGCGTCTCTCGACCTCCCTCGCCCGACATCCCCTTGGGTTTCGACAGCAGAACTGTCAAATGGACATCGCGACGAATCCGCAAATGGATTTCAGGGCCGGAATGGCACATCCCCCGGGATATCACCTGGAAGGCGGCAGGGCAGGCCAATGTCAATGAACTTGCATTCGGTGCCCCAGATGGCACCTACGTTGACGGTAGACTCGCCCCGTTCTCCGCCACGTGGTTTCAATACATATACCAATCGTGTGGACGATGTCCGTTCCGGCCGCAGCCCGCCGAGCGCGTCGCGCGAATCCTCGCACATGTCCTCCGGGAAGACATCCTCCAGTCGACCGACTACACCTGTCGACACCCCGGCGGCCCCAGCAGAAGGGAGACCCGACCATCTATCTCCAGGGCAGTCAGCCACAGTAGGATCGACTGGAGGAAGTCCCACCCTACCACCTCTCAACCGAGCCACGAAACCTAAAATACCCGCGAAGCCAGCCGCCCTCTCCTTCCCAGAGCCCAATGCTTCCCTTGCGCCGTGCCCCCCTCGGCCATCGTCGCAAGACCGGATGTCACCTTTTAGTACTCCGCCGAGCAGCCCTGAGAAACCAGCGCCCAGTCGACCTACCACTGAGAGACCTGTGGAAATTCCTAGGCCGTCTGTCCGACAGTCCCCACCATTGTCAGCGGTGGAAGCCCCTTCACGGCGGTCGAAGGAGAGGTCGCCTGCTCCTCCCCCGGGCACTATGCGAGGTTCCCGGGCATCGTCAGCGTCGCGGCGCTCTCCAGCTCCCGAGCCTCCCCGCCAAGGCAGGCCGCTTACAGTACAGATTCCTCAAGGGACTTACGTCCAGCCTCTGTCTCTTGCAAGTGCACCGCTACCTGCGCCAGTGTCTCAAAGGAGTGACCACTCTCAGGACCGCCCAGGGCTTCCACCACGGCAACCATCAGTGGCCCGGAGGAACGGCAGGTCGCCTGCCAGGCAACCGGCTGCGTCTGAAAATCCGCCGCCTCACAGACTAACTCCTAGGACCGACTCGATCCGAAATCCAGTTCAAATTCAAGGGCAACCGTCATCTACTCGTGAAACAAAGCCAGGACCCCCTCCACCTGCTCCCGACCGCCCAGTGGTAGATCGGCAGCATGTGCGGCCCGCTGTAGCTGAAGAGCCGATTGCTGTTGTAGAGGAACCCCCGACTCGCACCGACTACCCGAACGCATCAAACACAAATCGGCGACCACCGATCCTCAGAACAGGTCCTCGGGAAATCAATACTCGCTATGACACCCGACTCATGGATGTGTGCGGCAAGCATGTATGCACAACAGGTTATATAACACGCGCTTGGGATCTCACGACTGGCGACCAGCTCATGAGTCTTGCTCATGGTGAGACTGTTAAGAGTCTTTCGATTGCGTTCAAGCCCGGGGCTGGGCTTGAGGATGAGGGTAAAAGGATTTGGATCGGCACAAACTCAGGGGAGCTCCACGAGATCGATATCATGACTGGGTCGATTGTGGCCTCGCGATCATATCCATCTCGTAGGGAGATTATCAAGATCCTACGCCACAAGAAAGAGATGTGGACACTTGATGATGAAGGCCGGCTACTGGTGTGGCCGCCTGATGAATCAGGGGTTCCGAACCTTCAGTATAGTTTCCATAACCCATACGATAGAGTCGCAAGAGGACATACGTTCTCTATGGTGGTAGGGGATACACTGTGGCTAGCTGCTGGCAAAGAGGTCCATGTATACCGACCAAACGCCCGTGACGACACATCGTTCAAAGTCCTCAGGAAGCCACTGGGGTCACACCACGCAGGCGAAGTCACCTCGGGTGCTTATACTACCAAAGATGGTGGACGAGTGTATCTCGGCCATGCGGACGGTAAAGTCACTATCTACTCAGCAAACGAATACACCTGTCTCAGTGTGGTAAATGTCAGTTTATACAAGATCAATTGCCTTGGCATCGTGGGCGACAAACTCTGGGCTGGTTATAAAACAGGCATGATCTACGTTTATGACACAAGCACCAATCCATGGACGGTCCTGAAAGACTGGTGCGCACATGCTAGCCCCGTGTGCGGCTTCTTGCTCGATACAAGCAGCGTGTGGACGATGAATCGACTGCAGGTGACTTCACTTGGGACAGACAATTGCATTCGCCTCTGGGACGGAATGCTAGAGGACGATTGGCTAGGTCAGTCTATCTTTACCGCGGATTATCACGCGCTAACAGTGATACAGAAATTCAAATGCAGAAACGAGATGTGGAATTCTGCAGTTTCCGGGAAATCAGCGCAGTCATCATGACCTGGAACGCGGGCGCATCCACGCCGGGGAGTGTGCGCACATCTACTTTTATTCAAGATGCAATTCACCCTGAGAATCCGCCCGAGATTCTAGTTTTCGGTTTCCAGGAACTGGTCGATCTCGAGAACAAGAAAATCACAGCTAGTACGTCCCTCAAAGTTGGTTACAGTCCACGGTGCTAACTTGCTACAGAGAGCCTGCTACTGGGAAGCAAGAAGAAAGAGAGTGGCGAGAAAGAGCATATGAGTCGCCAGTATCGCGTGTGGATGGAACACTTGACCCGCTGTATCAACGATTGCATGCCGCTCGAAGAGTCTTATGTGCTTTTGCATAGTGCAAACCTGATTGGTCTCTTTACCTGTATTTTTGTCAAGCATAAGGAACGGAACAAGATCAAAGATGTCAGCGCTGCCGAGGTCAAGCGGGGTATGGGAGGGTTGCATGGGAACAAGGTAGGTCTTTCCATAAGTCACCCAGCGTGGAGAATTCCGGCTGATCAAATAGGGTGCGCTTGTTTTCCGCTTTGTTCTGGATGACAGCTCGCTCTGCTTCGTGAATTGCCACCTGGCAGCAGGGCAGACGCAGACAACGAATCGCAACAATGATATTGCCGCCATTCTCGAAACCGAATCTCTCCCGGTGGAGACCAGCCTTACCTCTCGACTGGACCACTTCGTAAGTGGCGGTGATGGATCGATGATCATGGACCATGAAATTTGCATTCTCAATGGGGATCTCAACTACCGAATCGATTCCATTCCACGAAATGTGATCATTGAGGACATTCGCAATAATAACCTCGCGAAGCTACTGGAGCGCGACCAGCTTCTGGCCTCAAGACGCAAGAACCCCGGCTTCCGTCTGCGGGCATTCCAGGAGTCGCCGATCACATTTGCACCCACCTACAAGTACGACGTCGGCACGGATGAATATGACTCGAGTGACAAGAAGCGGTCTCCCGCCTGGTGTGACAGAGTCCTGTACAGAGGCCTGGGCCGAGTCAAACAGCTGGAATACCGACGCCATGAGGTCCGAGCATCGGATCACCGGCCAGTCAGTGCGAGATTCAAGTTCCGCATCAAGACTGTGCTACCGGAAAAACGGGACATGGTATGGGACGCTTGTCAGAAAGATTTCCAGGATGAAAGAAGGAGACTGGCGTCCGAGGCCAGGTGAGTGCAGTCTTGAAAACTGCATCGATAGTTCCACGGCTAACGTCCATCCAGCATTGAGTACCTTATTAGTGTCCTCGGAACCGACCCTAAGCAAGCGCGAGCTTTGATCCTCAACAACGGGAATTAACCCGGCCGCTACATTGGAACAACTGACTGTTTTCCTCCACTATATTTTCGTCTACTAGAGGCTGGGATTTATCCAGTGCCTGGTTGGAAGGCTTAAAGTATTGCATACATACAATCCGGTCACCCCGCTTCGCTCAGATAAATGGGATGGCCTATACGACTAATGATTCACGATAGACATGTATCATGAGGGGATTGGAGTTGCCCATAACAGAGACAAAACCGATATTTATCTAATATGTATATACTACAGAAAATGCATGAACTACCAGCGCTCTACCTAGGTATTCCATTTGGATTCAATCGTGGTAACCGTTGCAGGAGCGTTTGCAGGTTGCCTCTTTCCTGGTGCGGAGGCCTACCTCGAAGCCGTCTATCCGCCACAGGGTCTCCGTTTCAGCATCAAAGCATCCTTCTCTTCAAGTTCTTCTTTATTGAGTACTGATCCTCCGGTATCCCCTTACAGCACTGTTCACTCCTCCCCGTCTTCCAGGGTCATATAACCCGACTATGCCTCCATTGCATCGAGTTGCAGCAGTCGATCCTGCACAAATTTACGCCCGATTCTCGCGAGTACCAGAGCACATCGCACGCAAAGATGGAACTATCCGGAAAAGCGCACTCAGATACCTCCTCAGAAAACATCTCATCATGTGCATGGAAACGTAACCTACCTAGCTGGTCTTTCCAAAGCCACACCCAACTAATAATTCTCCTTTGATAACCAGCCTCCTCACCAAGCCCGAACTCAGCTCCTTCTTCGACATGGTTATCATCTGCCGAGATGTGAAGTTCCGCTGCCATAAAGCCATCGTCTGCGCTCAGTCGAAGACGATCAGGGATTGCTGTATTCAGGCCTCAGTGCGTGCTGTAGGTGGACCATTTAATCCCATCTCCTTTCTTCCATCCTCCCAGGGGCGTACCCCAAGCCGGATCTGAGTCTAAGGGTAATGGAATTGTGTATAGCACAGCTGCACGATCAAACTCCGCTGCCACCCGCTCGTTTTCCGAATGGCGCTTGAGTACCTCTATACGTGCGATTACAAGTTCTTCCTGAATTGGGACTTCCCAACGCGGTTTCAGGCTGAGGGACAGACTGTTCCCGTGGACTGTGAGGGTATGTTCACCACCCACTCTTAGACAAACCCGCCATGGTCAAAGTTTGGAGCAGAAGCTCACAAGGTTGGCTGTACTATGTAATAAAATAGACCGTCTGGACAGCATCGAGCTCTCCCTGCACTTGCAAGTTTATATCTTGGCCAAATGCCTTCGCATCCCAGCCCTCAAGTACCTCAGTGCGGTCAAGATCTCCGAGGTGCTGCAGCGGTCCTCGTTTCCGACTGTATTCCCGCGGTTTGTGCGCGAGGTGTACAAGCTCTTCCCGCGGGAAAATATGCTGATTAAGCGGGTTGTACTCGATCATATGGTAAAGGTGATGCTTGGAATTCGGTCAAGGAACCATTTCGAAGGGCGGTTTCCGTGGTATATTTTTGACGAGTGTGAGGGCTTCTTGCATGCAGTTGCTTCTAGAGGGTATCTGGACGGACGCTGGAGGATTGAGAAGACTCAGGATACTGTGAATATGAGGCTGGATGAGAAGCTACGGCATTGTTAATTGCTTTTGGGGGAGATTTTTGTTCTCGGTCCCTTGAGTTAAAGGAGATGTGCATCGCGCAGTAGTATTAGGTAGACTTTGCATTAGCAGGCAACGCGCCCGTCGTTCACAGTCAACTACATCAATATATCTTGAGGGGATTGTCGGCCCCTAGGTAGGACCTTGAGCCCGTGTGAATATGGGATCCACGAGATCATTAGTAGAGAAGCAACTCCATCGGTGGTATTTCGCATCTTAGATATAAAAGACTGTATACATAACACATTATCCCGTCCATCAGTTGACTAAATTGCAACGCAACGCAACCAACTAACAAGCAAGGTAAGAAATGGCTGGCAGACCCACTTGCCCCTGGTGCCAATTTTCATCATCAGGAACACTGGGGACGCCAGGACAGTTACAAGGTCAATTCAATACAACAAG
>MU628447.1:0-27562 GCA_025688805.1 Aspergillus egyptiacus
AAAAGAAAGAGGAAAAGGCGGGGGGGACACTAAAGCAAGCGACCATATGGGCAATCCGTGCGCCGACACTCCAGAATACAGGAAAGAACTGGAAAGAGGGCCCCAGTTGAGTTGCAAAGCCAGGCTCAAATTGGAAAGGTTCAGGGCCATGACTAAGGGTGAATAGGCAATCGTCTATAGGGACTTTTGAGTCGATGTTCTATTCAGTGGTGCAATTCCAGTCAAAGCGCCAATTCGAGAGACTGTGGGATGATAAGCCCCAGGTTTTGGCAAGCCAGAGAGCCAGCCCCCCGACAACGCCAAAACTGCCCACAATCTGAACGACGACCCAACCTCGTTGTTTGAGATCCTCAGACCACCGGACGACACCAAGCGGGTCAAGAGGGCTGATGTTGGCGATGTGGTATTTGACTTCCTGGGCATTTTGCGTTCGAACGGGGGTTCCTCCATTGGCCTTTTCGGACGGCGCCCGTTTGCAATAGAGCGGAGTCTGCGTGATGGGAATAAGGGACCCGTCAACTACGCATTCTCCAAGCCGCTCTGTCAACCACACCGCTCGCTCGCCTCTCGCTAATGCCGCATATCGGTCTCGTTCGTTCTGTAGGCTTTGCTGCAGGTCTGACGCCCACTTGGCCAGGTGGATCCGAGCGCGTTTCTCCTCATGTCTTGAATAGTCTGATATCCTAGCCATCGTATAACTCGGAGCAAGACCAGATGAGGCTGTAGGGAAGGATAAAGAACTGTTCGGCAGAGAAGATTGCCGTTGGCTTAGAAGGTCCTTGTGCCGTTGTGCGACCTTCTTAGCTGCTGAATGACGAATCCAGGCCATATTCTCATGGTCGAACAGTTTCTCCACCAAGGGCGTAAGTTCAGAGGGAACAAGAGGTTGTACGTAGTCTGGGCTCATCAGGATGCTGGCATCCATGATGGAATCGTCATTCGACTTTGCTGACGATACTGCAAAAGGAGGCGTATCTGTGCCTGATGCACCGTCTCCAAAAAGCTGGAAGGGCTTCAGAGAAGCTGCCTGAGATTTCTCGCGAAAGGCGAATTTGAGGCTTGAGATTTGATTGGACGTCAAAAGGTCGGACTTGGAAATGACAGGAATCACGTTGGTCCAGCCGCTGAGCCTGCTGATGCAATTTAAATCCGAACTGAGAGTATCTAGGAATGCGTGAGCCCAATAGACCCAGAATAGGTGTCGGATAGGTACCTTGAGATATGAAATACAGGATAGCATCTACCTGTGATCCTCCATTACCCGCTAGCATATTTTGGAAGTCTGTGTTCGAGCGGTCGAGAGCTTCAGTAGCTCGGACCAGTTGTTGGCGCATATATTGGATGATGACATCGGTCTGCGCCGCTGGATTCAGGGGGCTTCTCGGGGTATCGACGAAGCAGAGGTTGCGCTCAAGGACAATCTCGCCTGTACTTTTCCGTCGTCGAAGGACACGAGAATCTTCCAGATCCGACCACCATGCGGGATAAGGCTTAGAGCTAGCGTAGATCTCGCGGACTAGTGCGGGGGCGTTGGTTGGCCGGGATGTAGTGCGGGATGATCGTCCGGGCGGGACGATGGATAGTGACGAAGACGGTTTATCGAAGGAATCAACATGCACGATGTCTTCGCATAGTTGCACTATGGACATGATGAGTGATGTCTTGCCAGAACCTAGTCACCTATTAGCGACGCGGCCAGTGTCCATCCTCGAATTTCCCAACGTGCACTAACCAGACGTCCCAGCAAAAAGTAGCTTCACCCTTCCGAGGGATTTCCCCTTATCCGTAAAAGGTCTCCGACTAGGCATGGTGATACTCGGCATGATTAGTTGTGACATGGCGTCAGAACTCAGGTTGACTGAGTTAGGCTCCTCGTCCTCTTCACCTGAGGAGACAGCTTGGCTGAGCTCATCGGTAATCGATATATCATCAAGTTGTCTCGTAGACTGGTCCATGATGGACTTGGGGCTGCTTGGAAGAGATGAGGGGTCATCGGGGTTGAATAGGTTCAGCGGGGTTAAGGGCCGGGGTGATGTCAGAGTCGATGGGGGGCTGCCGGCAGGAACAGAATCAACCTCCTTGAAAGCAGAGGATGGACGGGATTCGGGGATATCGTCTCCTTGCTCGTCTACGTTGTTTCTGGGTCGCTGCAGGGCTGGTGGAGCGGTTATCGAAACGGGCTTGCTGACAGGTGAATCCAGGGGAGCCGCTACAGTCGACACGGAGGGGGTTGTTTCATCAAAGCTTTGTATCCCGTACATGCTCTCTCCGCTTGGGGTCTCAGGTTCCAGCGGAGCGACAAGGCCATCGTGATTAGAGCGGGCCAAAAAGAAAGTAGCGGTACTACTGCGGATCGGTCCACTACTGCGAGACGGCGGGGTTGCGACCTCCGGGCCTGGCACAGATCTCATGCTGAGAGTGAGGCTGGGTGGACAGATGCGTATCTCGGGAGGGAGAAAGGGAGGAAAGTTGGAGATGGTGGGATCTTGCGAAAGAGACCCTATGAATATCCACCTACCCAGCTCAAGTTCAAACGATAGTAGTAGGTAGTAGTGTAGGCACTATTGACTGGTGGGATGATATCAGGTCACGTTCCTGGAGGAGCTACATACCTTTAGGTACAGTCTAGTAGGTACTTCTTATGGTCTCTCGACCCCTCTCCAGCTCCGACCACCCCGCAACTTTACTACCCTTAGTTACCCTTGCTCTCGGGTGGGCTGCATCTCGCATGACCCGTTCATTCTTTTATTTATGATCATTTCATTTTTGCTTTCTACATAATTATTATTCTTGATTCGCCGGATATGGGGTGAGAATTCTCCGAGCTGACTGGGCCAATTTGGGTTCCTGCTCTTTCTTACCTAGCGTCGAGGTTGGAGTTCTTCTACCTACCTACCGTAGTTACCTTGGCCAACGAAGCTGCCTTGGCTTTGATCATCGGCTGGGTCATTTAACAGCAGCTTGGATGGGTCTTAACATTATTATTAGTAAGTAGTATTTGGTTATTATTATTACCGTACATTCTATATTTTAAAAGTGGTGGTCAATCTTGGATAATTAAGTAGGTATCATCTACAGCATACCTCGATACCTCGCATTAAGAAAACACGTCGGCGCTGTGTTACGTAATTTAAATTAAAGTCGGACGAGTTTCAACAAGAACTTGAAGTTCCCGTCTGCCGGAGGTTGTCACTCACTTAGTTGGGTTGTCAGGGTCTGCAAGATTATTACCTAACAAAGAGTGCTGATGCAGACATCCCCCCACACACATCACTCACCAGCCAGCCCAAATGCCACTTTGAAGAAGTTGCTAAAACCAGGGAAAATAATATTCTCCAGGCTCCAACCTTGAAAGTCTGGTTCAGTACTCCAAACCTTTGCAAAACGTGGCCAAAGTAACTAGCACGTAGATAACAGTACACCGACAACGGAGCAACTCAGCCGGGAGGACAAGCCTACCTGCCACTAAGCAGCGCACTGACTGCAGGCTGCACTGCACTCTGCAGCCGATTATTATAGCTAAGCGCACCAGCCGCTTCGAAATCCGCTCTAGAAGGTTCAAATGCGACGCTACCTGCAACTCCCCTTGAAAATCACTGTCTTGACTCTCTAACTCTTGCCTGCTCGTTCCTAGGGTTCCTCTTCGCCTGCGTCGTCTCGGTCTCAGTCTCTTAGGCATCTGAGTACGTGCCTATGTCGTCGGGGACAGGAGATCTCGAGTCTCGACCAATTCAAATTCCCACCGTCTTGATTCGCCACAGTAGCTCGAGCGAATCGGAGCCGCTGAGTGGGATTTTATGGTCCTTTTTCGAGCTTTCTCCGAGAGAGACCCATCGTGGCCCATGGGTGGAGAGGAAACGGTGAAAGCGAACATTTCTCATAGGATGGACCCAGGAACTTGAGGGACTGAAGTGAGACTGTTAACTAAGTACTTTCCTGCATTGCGTAGTATCTTAGTCTGACGATGAACGAGGGGAGTGGGATTGGAATCTATTTTCCTGTTGATGGACGGGAGTGTAGATAAAGTGGCTTGTAGACTAGTATGAGACGGTATAACTAATCCTGGACGTAGATCGGAATCAGAACTCAGTTTTTTCTGCACCAATGGGTGGAAGGAATCGAACTGGAGCAGATGGATTAATTTGGAACTGGCACTTACCTGCTGAATATTAATGATTAATATTGGCAGAACTCGGGAGGCAGGTCTCGTAGCGGTTGGTTGGTTGGTTAGCAGAGAGGAACCGGGGGGACTGGCTCTCTACAGGTTTCTCTCCGTACAGCCTCGACTTGACCTGACCTACCGTCTCTCTCTTTCCCCCACGTCTTCTTTTCTCCAGGGGATTCGTCTTTTCACTTATAACAAGAATAATAATAATAATAAAATAACGAGAATATCGGCACCTGTTATTTCTCAGCCTGATCTTTATATCCTCTCGATTCCTCTCCCAGCATCAGCCATGCTCATTTGCGTTCTTTGAGTCGTTTCCTCTTCTCTTCTTTTTCTCTTCGCTTTCCCTTTACCTCGCTCGTTCTCTTCCCAGTCGACCGTCCATTTGTCCGAAGGGAGAGCGCCTCGAATCTTCTGGCCCTTTTTCCCGGCTGAAGATCGACCACGCTCAATTGTGCCGACTACTGCTATTCTCCGACTTGCGTCACCGTAAAACAAAAAAGTCTAGCCGGTGGTGGAGGCTCAAAACGCGCGAGGCCAATCCCACAGTCTTACACAGAATCTCCTCGCAATGGAGCAAGATCCGTCGCTGTCCTGGTCGGACATGCCTCCGCCTGCCGAAGACGAGTTCACCAATTTCCTCGAGTTCGGCATGCATTTCGCCGATCTCGAGGGGCAGCACGGACCGACTGACCACCTCCCTTCTCGCTCCGTCGCCCATCAAACCACAATATCCACCTCTACCACTCATACGCAACAGCAGCAACAGCAGCAGCAGCAGCAGCAGCAGCAGGTGGCCTGCATTGGTCCGGACGGTGTTACCGCTCAATCGCAGTCTTATTCCCGCATGATGGCCGATTTCCCTGTCGACCTTCAAGGACATAGTCAGCAGGGGATACCACATAGCTCGTCCTACACCAGTGGCCCAATTACGACGGCGTACTACGCCCAGAAACCTCAGACGTTTCACCCGCCTCAGCAACAGCAGCAGCAACAGCCGCAACCCACGGACCAGACTTATATTCCGCAGGGCCAAATGATGATCCCGCCGACCCCAAACAGCATGGAACTTCACGGCGCTGCGACATACCCTCAACGGGTAAGCGACAATTCCGAGTTGTATGACCGATATTCTCGCATGATAGAGGAACAGGTATGCATTTCTGAACAAACCTTGACTGCGACTTACCCAACTTGCATCGTGCTAATGTACTGTATCTGTCTTTAGGCTCTTTATACCCCC
Organism: Aspergillus egyptiacus; assembly: GCA_025688805.1. Classification (NCBI taxonomy): domain Eukaryota; kingdom Fungi; phylum Ascomycota; class Eurotiomycetes; order Eurotiales; family Aspergillaceae; genus Aspergillus; species Aspergillus egyptiacus. The sequence goes on from MU628447.1 coordinate 5,412, forward strand.
CTTGTTTCCCCCGCAATGACTCCGCTAGAATCCCAATTCAGACAACCTGACTATACGATTGCTGGCGAATACTTCAGCCCGCTCACCTCCCCTGCGATCGAGGCACAAAACTCCAATTCGAATGCATTTCCCATCCATTCCGGTCCTATGACGGAAGTGAACTTTGTTCCTTCGCCTGTGGACAACAGATTCCCTGCATCATCCGCCCCAACTTCCCCCGGGCTGGCACGCAAACAGAGGCGACGGCCGTCGGTCGCCAATAAGACCTTCCAGTCTCGGGCAAAAAAACAGCAATCACCGTCGGTCCGGCCCCTGGCACGGACGAGATCTCGCCTGACTGACGGGGTTATGAATGCTCTCTCGGAAGGTCAGGCGAACCCTACATCGCAACCACAGGATGGGAGTGGGCTGCGCTATGCAAGTGCTGAAAGCTCGGGCCAAGATTCTGTCTCTCCGGAGCCTCTTTCTGAGCCGTTGATGCCACCGCCAGCTTTTCCTCCCACCCGAAAATCGCCCGCAATCCCTCCGCAGACGCGTCGGCCGAACACCAGCGAACCTGCGACTCCGGCAATGTTGATGCGCATGCAGCGGTCGCCCCATAATCGCACTGCCTCAGATAATAGTTTGACACCCACCCAGCTTGCGGTGTCCGAACCTCAAGACGACGTCATGGAGGATGTTGTTCTTCCAGAAGCGGCCACTCCGTCAGCTCAACTCTTCCGGCCCCAGGTGACCCGTATTCATACAGCTATCACGACCGGCACATCATCACCCGACATATCCGCCAACGTTACCCCTCATCTAGAGCCGAACTCAGCGAGCGGTATTGAAAAAAATCCCGTATCCGTCGCACCCAGCCCTCATTCTGGACCCGTGCCATCCCCTAGTGGCCCTGTTCCCAAAAAGTCTGAGACACCGAGGCTCGGCCCGATAGGCAGGAAGCGGCAAGGTTTAAGCACATCCCATCCTAGTCCCAGCCTGCGCCCGAAGATTAGCCCCAGTATTCAGCCATTGGTGCGCGGCGACGGTTAGTCACTCCTCCCACCACCCCCAAAGGGGTATTGTGTTCGTATGTTTCTGTTATAGAGCACGGGTGCTAATGCAGTTAATTTACAGGACTATCCAGCGATGCGTCTGCTGTGCATTTAGCTACAAAATCGAACTATCAGCACATCTTAGATGGCACACTACTTCCCGGAGTCTCTTACCCCGAGACCCTGGCCGAGAACCTTAGTTCGAAACGGACGAATCACAAACTTGCGGAACAGGGACGCCGAAATCGGATCAATAATGCTCTCAAAGAAATTGAGGCTCTCATTCCGCCCGCTTATGTGCAGATGAAAAATAGCAAAGAACACTCACCCTGCAATGGAAAAGGTGGCGAGAAAGAGAAAGACAAGGCAGGGAATCAACCGATTAGCAAAGCCAGCACGGTGGAGATGGCTATCGACTATATCAAATCGCTCAAGGCAGAGCTCGAAGCAACTCAAACGAAACTTGCTGCTGCTGAGGCAAAGCTCTCGAGCGGTGAGGTGGTCCAAGTCAATGGGGCGAAAAGAGATTCGGAAAATGAAGAAACGAAACCCAGCGAACCCGAGGCCACGGCCAAACGGGCCTCCGAGAATGGCGACCCCAACGCTTCAACAACCGAAGTATCATCATAAGAGCCGGGCTTGTCTGGAGTTACCTTCATGTCATGGCGACCTGTATTTATGCGACACGTTCTACGAGAGACGGTTCGGACGAGATGAAACAAAAAAAAAAAAAGAAAAAAAAAGAGGTGGATAGGGTATCGGCGTACTTTTTGAGAAATTGCTGATTCGTAGCGGACCTTCCCTTCATTACCACAGAGGCTTTCTGATTCGGTTTTATTCCCCTCTCGTTTTCTTTTCATTTACGCCTGCTCCTTTGCTTTCTTCCGGCGTTCATGGTCTAGACGGGGCGTAGTCGGACTTCCATGGAGATTTATCTAACTATCTATGCATTGTGTTATGTATATATTTTGTGTCCCTTTCCATCTATGGCGGGCACGCGGTTGAGATGGCGAACATCGTTTTATGGTTCCCTGCTGTCATGCATACATACTATGTACTTAGAGAATTTAACTATCTATCCAGTCAATTCAATCTGTATTAGGGACATGCTACATAGCTCCTTGGAGTTTGCATAGCGTGCTAGTGTAACTGTAAATAAATGTTTTTCTCATGGATTGCTGCAGGTGAGCTGGTATCTGAACTCGATGTAAGTAACAAGGCAAGTAGCGTCAAGAATAATACAGGCGAGAGTCCTGTGTCAATCAGTCGGTGGGGTTCATCGTCATTCTAAGGTGGTTGATATGATCCTCCTTCCGATCCCTTGTACTGTTGTTCACAACCGGGAACAAGAATAGAACTCAATAATTATCACCGGTCTACTGGACCCGTAATTACTTTTTGTTGTAACTACTGGACCTACGAGTTCGAAAAACGAAGATGATCTAAGTAAGAAAACCAGGCCGATATTGTATTTGGTTTAAGAGAAACGCTCAAAACGCCATCGAAATCGAGATCGTCATTGATAACATAAAAGACACGATCTTCTGCCATTCCATCAAATTAAAGAAATAAGCCGAAGCAGTTCAGGTCGTAAAAAGAATAAGAGACACATTCGAGTTATGCAAAGTTTTTTTGTTCAGTTCTTTTCCTTTGGTTGATTAATCTAGTCGACCTCCTCCATCGAGGACTCGGCGGTGGTGGCAGCGGCGGGAGCCTCGGTGGTGGCCTCGGCGGCCTCAGCCTCCTCGTCGATGTTCAGACCAAGAGAAACGAGCTTGTGAATGCGCTCAGCGAAGCTGGCGGGCTCATCAATGGTGAAGCCGGAGACGAGCAGGGAAGTCTCGTAGAGGAGCTGGGTGATGGACTTGACAGTGCGGTCACTCTCGCCATCAGCCTCGACCTTCTTCTTGAGCTCCTTGATGATAGGAGACTTGGGGGAGATTTCGAAGGTCTTCTTAGAAGACATGTAGGAGCTCATGGAGGTGTCACGGAGGGCCTGAGCCTTCATGATACGTTCCATGTTAGCAGACCAACCGAACTGACCGGTACGGATGGCGCAAGGAGAGCCAATGAGCTTGTGAGAGACAACCACCTTCTCGACCTTGTCACCAAGGATGTTCTTGAGGCTCTTGGCAAGGCTCTCGTACTCCTTCTCCTCCTTCTCACGCTCAGCCTTCTCCTCCTCGGTCTCCTCGAGTTCGAAGTCCTTGGTGATGTCGACAAGCTTCTTGCCGTCGAACTCCTTCAGCTGGGTGAAGGCGTACTCATCAATGGGGTCGACAAGGAACAGAACCTCAAAGTCCTTCTGCTTGAGGCTGTCAAGGAAAGGAGACTGGGCAACAGCCTTGATGGACTCGCCGGTGATGTAGTAGATCTGCTTCTGGTGCTCCTTCATGCGGGTAACGTAGTCGGTGAGGGAGGTAGTCTCGTCACCAGACTTGGTGGACTGGTAGCGGAGGAGCTTGGCGAGGGTGTTGCGGTTCTGAGCATCCTCGTGAATACCAAGCTTGATGTTCTTGCTGAAAGCGCTGTAGAACTTGTCAAACTGCTCGCGGTCCTCGGCGATCTCGGTGAAGAGCTCAAGGGTCTTCTTGACGATGTTTTTCTTGATGACCTTCATGATCTTGTTCTGCTGCAGAGTCTCACGAGACAGGTTGAGAGGAAGGTCCTCAGAGTCGACAACACCCTTGATGAAGCCCAGCCACTCGGGGATGAGATCGGTGGCATCGTCAGTGATGAAGACACGGCGGACGTAAAGCTTGATGTTGTTCTTGGTCTTCTTGGTCTCGAAAAGGTCGAAAGGAGCACGCTTGGGGACGTAGAGGATGGCACGGAACTCGAGCTGACCCTCGACGGAGAAGTGCTTGACAGCGAGATGGTCTTCCCAGTCATTGGAGAGGGACTTGTAGAAGGAAGCATACTCCTCCTCAGTGATGTCGGCAGGGTTGCGGGTCCAGATGGGCTTGGTCTTGTTGAGTTCCTCCTCTTCAATCTTGCTCTCCTTGATAGTCTTGGTCTTCTTCTCCTTCTTCTCTTCTTCATCGTCGACTTCCTCGATCTTGGGCTTCTTCTCGTCACCTTCCTCCTCCTTGGTCTCAGCCTCCTCATCGGGGACCTCCTTCTCAGTCTCCTTCAGGACGTGGAGGTAGATGGGGTAGGAAATGAACTCAGAGTGCTTGCGGACAACCTCCTTGATGCGGCTCTCCTGGAGGTATTCAGTCTGCTCATCCTTGAGGTGGAAGATCATCTTGGTACCGCGGCCAAGAGGCTCGCCCTCAGTGTCCTGAGTGAGAGTGAAGGTGCCACCAGCGGCAGACTCCCAGATGTACTGCTCGTCATCGTTGTGCTTGGAGATGACGGTGACACGGTCAGCGACGAGGTAGGCAGAATAGAAACCGACACCGAACTGGCCGATCATGGAGATATCAGCACCAGCAGAGAGAGCCTCCATAAACTGCTTGGTACCAGAGCGGGCAATGGTACCCAGGTTGTTGATGAGGTCCTGCCACAGGCGTTAGTTCCAATCCGCTCAGTATAAGACCAGCAGTTGTGCAACTTACAGCCTTGGTCATACCAATACCGGTATCACGGATGGTGAGGGTCTTGTTCTCCTTGTCGGGGATGATGTCGATGCGGAGATCCTTGCCCGAATCGAGCTTGGAGGGGTCAGACAGAGACTCATAGCGGATCTTGTCAAGGGCATCGGAGGCGTTGGAAATGATTTCTCGCAGGAAAATTTCCTTGTTAGAGTAGACGGTGTTGATGATCAGCGAGAGAAGCTGAGAGATCTCAGCCTGGAACTCGAAAGTCTCGGTCATTGTGAGGGTATTGTGTTCTGCAAGAGAGGCGGATTGTTAGCCAAGCAGCCAGGGACCCACGAATGCAGATGTGAATGATTCGCCTGAGGAGCTCCGCCAGTAGGGAACCTCAACTCAAATATAGAGAGGCGGCGGCTCAAGTGTCATATAGTTGGGGAATAGTATAAAACTTACAAGATGAGGGGGGATCGGTGAAGAGAGGAGGGATATAGCGGGGGAATAACAGAACGGGAGATGATAAGAGGAGAGAGTAGGTGAGAGAGGGATTAGACAGGTCAATTTAAAGCAGGATACTAGAGAGAAGAAGATGGATGGATGAGTGAGAGAGAGGAAAAAGCGACGGGAGTTGCAAATTATTTGAGACTTTTTGGGCTGGAGGGACACACACAACCAAACTCTTCTACGATGATCCAGCAACTTCCACAGCTTCTCCGCTGTTCCCCTCTGCGAGGTTGCCATCAAACAACTTTTTTTTCAGCCTCGCCGACCGTCTTTTAAACTGATCTACTAGAATCTTCTGCTTTGCCTCACCTCGATCCCCAGCCTTCCTTCTACCTACCAGTTCAAAAGAACCACAACAGAATAATCGGCCAATTTTGCCTTCTGACAGCCGTGTGACTGCTCCGGCTCCCCTCTGCATAGAAAAACTGAGATCTTTCAATCTAGAACGTTCCGCTCCACCAGATGCTCGCGGAGCCAATCATGTTTCTCCAGAGTCTGTACTGTACTGTAAGTGCCCATACATACCTCACTACTACCAGTACTACTATACCCGCGCTACTCTGCCTTTACTTAGTACTTGGGTAGTTCTACTAAGGTATCTAGGTAATAATACTATCTAGTAAGCACCCAAGGTCGAAATAACCAATACTAAGGTATGCTAGAAAGTTTAGAAACGCCGCTCCGCCCACAAGAACTTGCCAGACCCTCCAATCAAGCTGATGTTCGAATCCTGGCGCTGCGGCATCCGCAGAAGGAGGCTCCAGCTCCCGTCCTAGAGGCTGGATGGCCATTTTCCAAGGCAAACTATTCAAGGCTTGGTGCTTGCTCCTTGCTCTGCTGTAGGTGCTGACCAGCTAGGTCCTATGACCTTAGGCTGAGTATTTAAAATGTCCAGGCTCGACCGGCCCACAACTGCGCTTACATGTATAGTCCAGCCACAGTAAATCATGCAAGTCTGTACATTTTCTCATGGCAATTCCCTGTATCTCATGTCTCCATCCCTGCATCTCCGTTCGCCGTGACAAGCGCCTGGCCACCAGCCCTTTCGGAAGACAATGCTCAATGCAACCACCTATTAGTCACTCGCAGCGAGATACCATGACCCAGGTCCGATAAGTCAAAGGAAAACGCCGCCATTCAGACACCGTCCTCAATAGAAAAGAAAGGAGACCAGTCCGGAGACAGGTCGGTAAGGGAAGAAGATAGAACATTAACAATACGGGCCTTGAGCTCGCTATGCTAGAGGTGGGAAGCAAATATCATGACAACAGTGATAGCAACAAAGGATCATGAGGTGCCGGCCAAATGAAAAACTCAACTAGAAAAATGGAAATGAGTATGAAACTTTTCCAACCGCTAATATGCATTGTGAGAGGGGGTAGAAGCCACGTAACACATGTCATTATCAGTAAAGGGAGAAGTAATACATTTCCTGGAGCAAAGAAGCATCGAAGTGAGCATTCGTGGATGCTATCTCTAGCCAGGGTGAAGGGTTAAGAGTCATACGACCAAGAGAAAGGAGACTGCGCCATGGGAGGCAAGCCAATTTCTTTTACCGTTGGAAGACACTCTTCAGGCGGCTTGAGCCTGGTTGCGTCCCTTGCCGACATTTCCACCACGGCCGCGAGGGGCGAAACCTCCGCGTCCGTCACGTTGAAAGCCGCCCCGACCTTGGCTTCCCGCACGATCGCCACGACCACGGCCAGCACCGCCACGGCCAGGTCCGTAGTTGGCGTTTCCACCGTAGGCGCGAGTGCGGCGCTCCTCAACGTTGACCTGTTCGGTTCCAATCTGATGCGGGTTGGCGGCAACAGCTGCGGCATAACCAGCGGGCTCAGCGAACTCAACGAAGGCACAGTTCTGAAGAGCGAATGATTAGTGCATGTGAGATAGTCAAAATAGGAAATAGAAATACCTTCTGACGGCTGACGTCAAAGTGCTTAAGCTTGCCAAAGCGCGAAAGGGTCTGTTTGAGCAAGTTCGCATCGACCTTTTCAGTGACATTCTTGATGTAGCCAAGGACATTTTGATCGTCACCGGAGCGAGCTTGGGACTTCTTGTGGTCATGGCCTGCAGTTTGCCAACCGGCGTTATCGGCCCCGGATGCCTGACTGGGGACACTTTCAGGGGCCGGAGCCGGGGCAGGCGCTGCAGGAGCTGCAGGAGCTGTAGGAGCCGGCGCAGCTGGCTGAGGAGCCGGCGCAGCGGCAGGAGCAGGCTTGACGGGAGCAACAGGAATGGCGGGAACAACAGGGGCAGCGGCACCGATTTTGGAGGCGATGTTAGCCCAGGTCTTCGGAACCGGCTTGGCTGGGGGAGCCGGCTCCTTGGCAGGAGGCTGAGATTCCTTCTGCACAGGCGGAGCGGGAGTCGGTTCCGGGGTCACAGGCTCCTCGGTTTTCACTGTCTCAGCCTTGACTGCTGGGGCAGGTGCCTCTGCGGTCTCGGGAGTGGTTTCAGTGTGCTCGGTTCCATTGGTCTGAGGAGCAGGTTCAGTAACGGATGCTTCCGCGCCGGACTCTCCAACTTTCTCGAGCTTCTCGTCAACCTTCTCGGCAGCGGCTTCGGAATCAACCTGAGATCCTTTAACCTCGGCGGTTTCTGTGGTAGGCTCGGCGGGCGCTTCAGGCTCAGGTTCCTGAGCTGGTGCAGCTGTGCCGGCCGCGTCATCGGCGATTTCCTCCTCCTCGTCAACCATATACCTGAAGATGTCATTGAGGACATAGTATCCGTTTGGTTGTTCTGCCAAAACGAAAGTCTGTACGAACTTCCGAGAAGGCTCCTGTTTGTTGGAGATCTCGCCAATCACGGAAATGAGGATATTGTCGAACGAGGCCTGGGAGTCGACATTCAAAACACGAACTTTGCAATCCTGGAAGTCGAGCTGCTTGAATTTCTCCTGAATGGCCTAGGAGGGAAAATATCATTAACAGCTGACGGACACTGGATATGCAAGGAATCAAGATCAAGTCAATTGACGCACCTTCTGGCCGACGGCAACCGGGACCATTTCGGCCTCAGTACCGAACACTAGCTGCGATCGCCGAGAGTAGAAGAGGTGTAGCTTGTCCGGGCTGCGACTCATATTGGTATAGTACTGCTCGACGAAATACCACCCGACCTCGTCCTTGGAGATGCCATTCTTCTGGTCGTTGGACGGGGCATTGGAAGGAGTAGAAGACTGTGCCGGCTGGAAGTTGGAAGCACTGTTGACGGCAGTGTGGGCGTGATTGTATGAATCCGCGTAAGCGGGCTGTGCGTGATAAGTTCCGTTGATAGGAAGCTGAGTCGAGTCGGCCATTGTGTCGTGAGTTGTAACTTTCTGATCGGGAAGATCTAAGAGGATGGAGGAAGCGAGAGCTGCGGGCTAGAAGTAGTGATGTATGAACACGATCTAAAAGCCTCTATGTAAAGCGGGATAGAGGAGTAATCTAAAGGCAGTTTTTCCCGTTTTCGCTGACTGGAAGCAGTATAAGCCAATATGTCGGAAATGGCGGGCGAAATGGGAAGAACATAAGAGAGCTTCGGGCAACCCACAATTCGAAATAGGCAATAAATAACCTGCGGAGTAATAAAGCGAGATCGTATCAAAAGAGACTGCGATAGGAAAGAGAAAGCTCTGAAACGCTGCGTCGAGGTGGATTGGGGTGGAAGCAGCGAAAAGATTCTGTGCGATATTTGCAGTGGAGGATGGGGAAAGCCCGGGAGGCAACCAGAGAAATCAAGTGGAGGTGGAGATCAAAGCTCGGTATAAAGAGGACAAGAGGGTGACAAGCTCCTTTACAAATGGAGAAGGGCGGGCAAGGATAATTGAGTGACAGTGAGAGAGTTGAGATCGACTTTGGAAACTGATCAAAATGCAGAGGAGATCATTTGTCGTGGTGACCATTCTGTGATGAGTGTTACAGTGTGGCACTCAATACCGCCTTCCATTTATAGTCAAGTTGCCTGCTTCCAGGCTTTGTGCCCGTTTTATTATTATCATAGATCATCTCCATGGTTCCAGGGAAATAGTCAGATAAAATTTTGCTTGAAAGATAATACTGAAGATTCGTTCGCTGGGGTTCCAAACTGGCCAGATGAGGCAGGGGTTACTGAAGAATATCGATCAACGGCAGTGCCGGTTCGACAAGGCCTGTCTACGCGCGGGAGCAGCATCCAAAACCTGGAGACTAAATTGATTCATCGACTGCCAGTATAAACGTAAACCACAGCATGGAGCAGAGAGTTGACTTTACACAGCAGGCCAGGAACGACATTATAAGACCCCGGGTACAGCGTAACAACCTCTAGTCGGGTATAACTGTCATGAGATCCAGAAACAAACAATAATTGATTTGTGAGAAGGGGTATGAGGGACATGAAGCACAGACGTCTCATCAAACTCAGACATCAAAATTCATCCACGATATCCGCCGGAAGATCGAACTCAGAAACAGGCGAAAAATGAAAGTAATTGCAACAAAAGGTAAGAAAACTGCAAAGATTAGTACAGCAAGGAAAGCAGAGGTATCTCAAAATCCGGGATAGACAAAAAGTCTGCGAAATATGTGAAACAATCATGAAGCGGCCTGCGGTTTGGCGGCCACAGCTTTCTCGTTCAAAGCAGGCTTCACCCGCATGACGGCATCCTGGCTCGTCATCCTTCGTCCGAGGGCACGTTCCACTTTGGCGCCCAGCGCCAACTTGCTCAAGTTGTCTGTCTTCTCCTCGCTGGGAACAAATCGTTGCTTCTGGAGGGGTTTGTTTTCCAAGCGCTCCAGGCCATCACGCAGGTTATGGTACTCGGCAATTCTAGGATCACCACTGGGCAGGCTTCCAGTCGTACGTTCGGAGGCAATCGAAGGGCTTTTGCTAATAGTCGAGAATCGTTTCGAAGCACGGTTCTATGTCGCGTCAGACCAGACTAAAGGAGGATGGTGCAGCGCATGGAGTCTCACCGAGTGAGCCATGATGGGTCGCTCTGACTCAAGAGAAGGATGTCTGGCCATGCTCTGTTACAGCCAGTTAACCGGGAACGGTTGGTTGGATTAGGCAAGCGAAGGTGGTAGACAGGCGGAGGGTGCACGCGCAGACTATAGGAAGCGAAAAAGATAATTAGCGAGAAGTTCAAGAGTGACAACGACGTGGAGTTGACAGAGAGACCAATGGGGGGAAAAAAAACAAGATTCACTAGTCGTTGGGGTTCTACCCAAAACAAAAAGGAGTCAACCCCAAGATAGTGTCAGGTATGGGGCTAGCTACCTAGATAGTCGGGAAACGGGTGTCTATACCTAGTACTTGGAGATGGCACTGTACAAGTATCTGAGGATTTGAAAGGCGTCGAAATAGCGCCGAGAGAAGAAGCAAGGGACTGGTGTCGATGAAATAAGAGAGAGGGAGAGAGAGAAGAGCGAGCAGGGGTAGACGGGAAGAAAGACGGAGGGAGTTGTCAAGCCAAGCTATGACATGCAGAGAGGAGTTGATTGATTAAGGAGAGGCGCGGCCAGGGTCAGGTGGGTCGGCGGCAGCAGAATTATTCTATCAGTTAACTAGGACCGTTGGAAAATTGCGACGGGAACTCTCTAGGCGAGGTTAAAGCAGGACAGCGGAGACCAATAAAAATACTGTATTCTAGACTGCAGATTCAAGAGTGCTCAAGCAGGCAGTTGAGGTCGGGTATGTTCACTTGTTCACATAAGTGGCGAGCATTTCAAGAGTGGATGCTTGCATCATACCATACCTAAGCAGCCCAGTGTCCACTCCCTAAGTACTCCCCATACCCTGCTATGGATTCTGCAAAGAAGATATATTCCTTTATTAAGGTATTGTTCTTGTAGAACTGTAGCCACATGCCTCATATCAACACACACTAGGTAGGTCCCGAGACTTTGATAGGCAAAGATTAATTTCAAACTGCAATACCATGTATCACACTGGAGTAATTTACCCATCGGCAAACGGCTGCCACGTGTTTTGAAGACTCCGAGCCACGCGAGATGATCCCTGCCTGGAGTCTTACTCTAACACAGATACGCTGTAGCAGGACTCCTTGCTTTGTGTCATTGACAGGTTCTGTTATTTTATCATGGATAGAGTAACCAAAGCTACTTTCCATCCATATCAGGGATAAGAAGCATGGATAGACACCAAGGATTGTCTTCACACTCCACTATCTATGCTATTGAACTGTTCTCACCACTGAAATGCAGTCTGAAGTTCAGGCAATAAGAATCATAATTTCATAACGCCGACCCGTCCTTCACTCTTCACTGCTTGGCATCTCCTGATCTCCTCTCACCGTGACAAAGCCCGCCTGCAGCTGCCTCTCATACCTGACTCCCGTCCCCCATCTATCATTCCTGGTCGGCTGAATAAATGGTTGGACTCATTGATGACTTGACTCTTGGCTCTCACCCGCCTCCTGAGGTGCAGCCCTGTGGTCGGATATAACCAGTCGGGTGTCATATCGCCATCATCGTCGGAGAAACGGGTTTCTCTCCACCCCTCCTCCCCAGCGTCTGAACCGACCCGTTCGTGCAATTGTCCGTCAATTTGAACTCTTTGTGCTGATGAAAATGCCGCGGCCCGGTCACCTCCCTCGTGGATATATGCTTTCCAATTTTCGTCCACTGCCTTCCCATCGTCTTCGGCAAGGTCAATCACCGAATGCGTCAGGGCGTGTCAGTGGCTACACTCACCACACCGGAAGGGAAGATATCCTCACGTGGGGCTGTATTCGCCCGTATTCCATTTCTGGGTGTGCAACGACCGAGTATCTGCTGTTGTGCTTGTCGGCCACGAAGATAGCGCTGTCTTGGGCGTCTAGGACAATCTCGCATGTGCGGTCGCGGTTTGGATTTGTTGAGTGCGGTTCCTCCCGGAGTTGTCTTTTGCAGAAGCAACGGAGATGTTATCTGACACTGCTTGCAGCAGATACTCCGAGGTTTCTCGCGTTTGTGCAAGGCATCGTCCATGCCAATGCCGTATAAGAGACACTTCTTACGGCGGGGCTCCAAATCTCATACTGCTTATGCCGGAAACGATCAACCATGGAGTCCGCAAAAGTAATACAGACCCCGCAGGCCATTCCTTGGCTCCGCGCGCATGATGAGCGAGTGAAGCCTCCAACATCTCAACTGGTATCGCTTCGCGGACTGCAAAAAAAGGAGGTTCAAAAAATGTGGTCTTAGTAAATCGGTCCGCCCCTGGCGAGACACTGCCATAGAGGCATTGCCGTGGAGGCCCAGATGACTTGCGTCAACTGCATCGATGAGATAGTTATACCCATTACCATTGCTTACAATGCGCAGGTCTAGTGTGTTAACAGCCGTCGCCGGACCTTCCGGGGTTACACCTATACTCTTTCCTGGGCCAAGTTATGAACCGTTTGGGATAGTCTGGTCATGAGCTTGGCTACTGGAAGCGGCAAACGCCGGTATGACCTGGCTCGATGCTCTGAAACCTGGAAATCGCTTAACAGGGAAAACTATAGTTAGACAGGTGAGGCTGAGAGTTTGAGTAATTGCTAGCGGGTGTGACTAGAAGATGTCCCCATGGACTAGGGGATGCCCATATCTTTCATATCTCTAGGTTCTATCCTTGTAGACGGGTCGATGCCAGCGGACTTTAGAACAAAACCGAGTCGGCTATTATGCTCTCCATAGTATCAGCTCGACCGGTCTATTCTCCGTTCTTCGGTAACCCGAATAAGTCGATATTTACCTTCTGAGCTTAAGGACTTATATGCATCTAAGTGCGGGGCCCCGCATTGAGCCAAGAATGAAGGGCACGATGTCTAAGTTGAGTCATTACCTTACTTGATAATGTTGTAGAACATGTATCATTACTTGTAGTATTATTAGGATAGAATTTGCGTGGTCTCAGCAGCTAATACTGAGGAGATAATTGCGATCGGCATGGTGATAACACATACTGCGTGCTGAATACTGACTACCGAGAATATTGCGCATTGACCAACTACCATGACATAGTGAGCTTTGATGAGCAGAATTCTGATAGCCCGGTAGGTCCGTAGGCGGTATAAATGTCGGAAGGTAGGCGCCTAGGGATACAGTGGTTAATGCTCTAATACTCACTACCATGATCAATCGCGGTGTATCGGGCCTCTGCTAGGGAAGAAGCTGAAATCATCGATGGGATGGTTCTCTCCGGCGCCGGGCTAGTGGATACAATATGGTTTATATGGTTCCTGCGCTTCGCTATCAGTATAAGAGTATCTAGGTACGTACTCCTGTAGGTGATCCAATTTCTATGTTTATTATTGGGGCTAATCAGCGTCAAGCCTCTTAGTCTTGGTGCTGTACTCACAATTTAGAACGCATAAACTAAGGTATCTGGATGATTAAAGGTCATTGCCGTGGGTCCGCGGAGAGAGGCATCCATACATATTCATCTGCAGACCATTGTGGGCTCTGAAGCTGCTGTATATTCTCTTAGGGCAGATAATCTTGCACCAGTACATGTCAGGATGGTTCATGTGGCGGCCATCAGGCTGACCCGCCTGGAAATGGAGACAGTTATGTATTATGGCTTCTGGACATTAAGTATAGCTCTACTCAGTATTGTGTATTTGAGATTCAAAACATCTTGGGCAGGAATAAGATCCTCCTTTCTGCACCCTGCCTTGGTACATATATATGGGCCCGATCCTCAGATGAATTCGCAAGCCGTTTACTCGTGGCTATGCGAATTGCGACTACACCATGGTGAGAGAAATAAGGCATGCCCTCGCCGTCAGGCCAAATATAGACATATTTCCTGTAAATCACTACTGCCTAATCACTGCCGTGGAGAAATCTAAAACCTTAGAACAAAGACTTTACAACTTCCCGATATGAATATTATCTTCCCTTTGCGAATATATATCTAGAATATAATATCTACACAACAACTGGCCTACTGGCCCAATGGCAAGGCGCTTGACTACGAATCAAGAGATTGCAGGTTCGATCCCTGCGTAGGTCATATCTTTTTGCAATTTCGTCATTCCGTTTGCCTGAAACTGTGGTCATGGTGGACACCGAGTGGAGTGGCGTCGAATTTTCTTTCTTTCTTTCTTTCTTTTCTTTTCCTTTTCTTTTTCATGCCCCGCCCGCGACCCGCTATGTATCGGCATGCCGAAAGACCCAGTTTTCGGGATGCCGACAGGATTTTGCCGTTTTTCACCTGTTAATGTTAAAGTTGCTGCTTTAACCTTCCACAGGCGGTCTCAGAAGCGGTCTGCTGATCTACCGGCACTACCTTACCTGCGTATCATCGTATGGCGGGGAAATTGCGACGCGCAGAAAAAAAAAGTGTTGAACGTCATCTACCTCCATACTCGGTATATTGTCCTCGACAGTCCACTTTGTGTATATCGTGTATCGTCGGTCCGTGGGCGACTCTGTTTAAGTACATTCGAAGATACGAAAATATATCTGACAATGCCGAAGCCGAAATCCTTTCTCAAGGAGACAAAGTCGAAGAAGAAGGCGGTGCAGCAGGTAAATATCATCGATGGTTTAATTGTTTTACCACGTTCAATTAATGTTTTGTGTGAATTGGCTAGGCACCGAGAACGGCAGATGAATTCCTAGCTGGTTGGATCCTTCCGAACCCCGTGCATGAGAGGGCTTTAACTGACGAGAATTTAGTCGGCGTCGAGCAAGAAGAAGCCGGCGAGAAGTGGCGCGCCGGCGACGCCGCCAAGTCACTTCGGTTCTTTATGCGCGCCATCGGTACATACGATGAGGGGCTGCAGAGGCATCCTTCTGCATTTGATCTGGCATACAATAAGTACGTCACCTCGCACTAGATGAAACACTGTATTTGAGTATGTGCTAATCATAGCTATCTTATAGAGCTCGAGTCCAGTATGAAATCACCCAGCATCCGAGATTAGCCGCACAGCTGTCCACGCCACTGATGGAGATGCTGCGGGCAGCGCTGCATTCGCACCGGGAGGCGCTCCATCTGGAACAGGACAACGCGGATGCGCTTTTCAACACGGCGCAGGTGCTCACCAGTCTGGCAGAGGCGATTACCGACACGAAGCGTCCGGTCGAGGAACAGCTCAACCAAGCAGTCAAATTCCTCCAGGAGGCCATTGAACTTTTCCAACGGTGTCTCATCCTCCAGGAGATGCGGTTTACCGAGATGCAAGAGCAGATTAGACAAATGGAGTCTGGTGAGGTGGAACAGTCAGAGGAAATGGAAGATGTACAAGAGAGCCCGCACGCCGGGGAGCCGAAGGAGGGTGAACAACAAGAGCAATGGGCTGCGGTCGTGGAGCCGGTAACGAAGGATACACTCGTGGATACAGCTGTCGCACAGCTGGATGCACTTTCGACGCTCTGTAATCTCCTCACGTATGACCCAGGCGTTGGACTGGGCTGGGTAGAGGAGTATTCTTCCGAGCTCCTCCAGGACAAGATCACCACGTACGTCGAAGGATCAACGCGCCATTACGAGGTGGCGTTGTCGCGGGCAAGATTTAACGCGGCGCTGAACGAAGTCTTATACCGAAGCGGCCGAACAGACGTCGAGACGTATTATAGCACTGTGGTGACCGCATTCGGGCCAGACCTAGACATCTCTGCAGATCCAGAAGGTCTATGTGCTAAAGCAGATGCGCTGATATCGTTCAACACAGCAACCGCAGAGCAGCCCCCGGATCATGATCCAGAAGCCTTTAAAAAATCCCTCAATCTCAGATGGCAGGCATTATCGGCCGCCGTAGACGCCCTAACAAAGGCCTCGAAGCTGCCAGATGCCGAGAATGTGCCGAAAATCCATATAGCGAGAGGCGACGTCGAGATGAATAGGTGGAGACTGGGTCTCTCGCCCTGGGAGTATGCCATGGCGCAACAGAATGCTGCTATACTCCTGCGCAACGCCCAAACATATTATCGAGGTGCTGCAGCCCTGGCTCGCAGGGACGGAAGCCGCGATGAAGAACGTGACGGGATATGCAAAGAAGCCATTGCAGCCGCGATTGAAGGCCAGAAGGAGAAGCTCGCTCAACTCATGAGCGCAGCACCCAAAGAGCTAACGGCGGTTGCCGAGGACATGGTGGAAGATGGATGGGTCAGCGCAGCTGACATGCAAACCCTGTTGTCGTAGATAGGATACCCTTCCGTGCGTAATAATCCCAAACAAAATTATACATCCGACCTAGCCTTGACTTGTTCGTCCATCTGCAAAGCCTCTTTGCGGAGGTCATGCTCGCTCCCATACCGCGTCGCTGCAGCGGCAGCACCTTCGACATCGGAAACAACCGCCTCCAAACTCGCCATCAACCGCTCTATCTCAGCCCGCTGAGCCTGCACCTTTTGTGCCATGTCCACATTCTCAGCCTCCGTCGTCTGAATCTTCGTCTCCAGAAGCCTTTTCGTCTTTCCCAATTGCGGCGTCAAATGAGCCTTGAACAGTTCATCCGGCGCTAACGTATGCGGCCTGCACGCAGAACATCGACATCATTAGCATGTAAACAAATCCCCTCCCCCCTCCCCAAGGCATAGCAGAGACGGTAAAATCCACATACGGAACATTTCCCCACTCCCCATCCTCTCCTCCCTCAATCTCATCCCCATTCCCATTCTTATTACCGGCACTCTCCCTCCTCGCCCTCGCCTCCCCAACCAACCGATCCAACTCATTCAACTGCGCAATCGCATCCCTCTCGGCCAAAATAGCCTCAAACTCCGCCTTCGCGCTCTCCTCCAGCTTCGCGTTGAGCTGCCGCCAGAGACCCTCCAGCGACGCGGGGACATGTTTCGCCGGTGTCGGGAAGCATGCGGCGAAATTGGCATAGGAGTTTGCGCGCAGCGTGCGGGCGAGTGCCTGCGCGTAGATCTCTTGTAGACGCGTGACGCGAGGGCCCGGGGTTTGCGGGATTGGTGGTTTGGGCGGCGGAGAGGGGGAGTGGTCGGTTGGGGGATTTGAGGTCATCTTTTGTTTCTTTTTCTTTTCTTGTTGTCTTTTATGGTGGTTTGGGTTTGAATGCGCGGCGTGTCTTGGGTTAAGCTAATGGGTGCAGTTTTATTTGGTTTGAAGGTCGTGATTGTCGTACGAAGGTAGTAGGTAGGAATTAAATGCGCGGTCAAGTTAGGATACGTGTTGATCACGTGCTTTTATACTTCGAGATGAAGACTGCCCATATTTTTTTCATGAGCGAGACAATGCAACAATCAACTATTTGTGCTCTATCGTCGCTAGTTTATTTCACATGTAATGGAAAGGACACAAAGATATGATCTTAGCCACTAATCTGTCAACCCCCGAGTGCTCTCGTTCCCACTCGATGGACGCCAGTGACCAGCACCAGGGTATACAGCGCGGGAAGATCCAGTACGGAGATTGCCATACGTCGATTTGAAACAACGCCATGATATAGATATGTATATAATGCCGTTCCAGAATCCCTGCAGTGGAAGGACAAAGCTCGATGCATAATTTAGCCCGAAGACAGGCGTATCGGGGTGAACTAAGGCATGGACGCGGTTAATCGTTGAAGGCACCTTCTCCTCGTTAGCTGCTGAATGATATATGAAACTAAGAGGCAAGACGGGTCATAACATACCCAGGTAGCCAGCAACGCGACAAAGAATAGCATGGCATACTTGGTATACGCCCAAGCCGCGGCGTTTACCTCGGACGCTATCGGGGCAGTGGAGTACCGGTTGGGATCCGGAGGATTTGCAAGAGGTTCGCTGCGAACCGGTTCCAGCTGCACCGGACAGGGCCGCGCGATGCCGGCCTCTACATTAACCGAGTATGGACGAAGGGACGGCTGAATGCAGTCAAAATCTAGAGAGGGGCCGACTGCGTCAAGGCTCATTGGCGTTGCATCTTCTCTTGTGATTCGAATCTCCATAGTCATGGAGAAAGGATGTTCATCGGGGATAGAAACGTCGATTGTGGTATCGAGTCCGCCGGCTTCCTTGAGCTGTCGCCTCCCTCGCCAGATAAGGTTACCTATACGCGCATAGATGGCCAACGTCATCAAAATGACTAGCCACACGGGTCCATAGAAAACAGAAAGGCGCAGAAAGTCCCAAGATGGTGCAATCCAACACCAGAGCTGTGTTGCATTAGCATACGGTCAGAATTGGGAAACACATATACATACTATAGCCGAGCCGTAGATCTTGCCCCGAGACCGGCTCTTTATGAAAAAGTATAAAAACGCAGGGATAAAAGGCAGGCCATAACATATCACAAAATATTTCCATTCCAATCGTCGCAATTGCTCCGAGTTATATTTTCGAAAGAACGTGAGATAGACGTTGAATGCCATGGCGAAGGTCCATAAAGCGTCAGCGGGCATAAACCTGACAGTGTCAGCACGACCAGCAAGCTGAAACTATGTCCTGCAGACATTATAAACCGACATACCACTGTATCAAGAAAGCCTGGATTTGACATAGACCGCTGTTGGTGCCCGCGCGGATACCGGACTGTGAGATTAGCGTAGCTACATTGGCCATGATATTACCAAAGGAAGCATAGAACACCAGGCGATTGATAGGCTTTCGAAATAATTGCGAGGAGAGAAAGGAAACGACGATTATGCTGGTCGCCAGCAGAGAGACGGTAGAGCAGGCGCGTTCCGTGACCGAAATAGCATGAAGTTGGCTTGTTGACAGCGGCATGGCGACATGATTGGCAATAGAGATGGACGTTTACATCTCAGGCGTCAAGAAGTCAACAAGCCGGAGGGCGAAGAAGATAAGCTCGCAGCCCAGGACGAGGGATCTGGTGGAGGGGGGGTCACTGGCTCATCAAGGGAGCTCCTAGGCGTGCGTGCAAGAGGGAATTATTAGGTCCATATATCATATTATTTTAAGCCCTTGGTACGAGTCTCCCCTTGGATCGGAGCTCTTCTGGGATGAATGCAATGGCTGCATGCAGCTTCAGACGTGGATACGAGTCCGTCGGACCAAATACGGTCAACCAGAGGAATTGTTAGCCTCCGAACCAAGGGAAATATTCAATCACGGAACTGGGGAGCGCGGTGGATTCAATAGTAGTGGTGTGGATTCTATAAAGGGAGGCCCGAGTGCGCATAAGTTGGCCAACTTGGCCGCAGGTGTGAGGCCTCCTCCATTCTATGTATACCCGAGTTTGCGGATGACCTAGATGCTGAGACAAAATAGCGAACATTGACAGTGTACGGAGATGTGCACCAAAAGTTTGGCGCTATGTGGGGCATGGTCACGTGACCATAAACCAATAACAAGCCAGGGTGCTCATGAGCCTGTCACCCTATTGGACGGAGGTCACGTGATGAGCAATAGACACGCGCCCAAACTTTTGGTGCACACCTCCGTACAGTCCGCGGCTAAATCGACAAGGGTAGGAAAAGGACAGCTCAGAAGCGGACCGGAGTACAGCATCCAGGGTCAGACAGAAAGTGATCAATCACCTTTGACCGGAGCAGCAGCAAGGAATGGCTGGAAGGACGCTTATTGGAGGAAGGATTCGCTTCAAAGTTCCCCGAATCTGATCATGCACCGATGCCTAGCCAATAATAACAGCTTCTCGACCACGTCATTTACAACCAAAAGCAACTGCCCTGGAATTCCTTGGATGAGCATGGACTGGTTGACAGTCCATGCAGCTGTATGGTTGATTGTTGGCGTTTCATGCCAGTCCGCTATTCAAGAGTAAATCAAAGATTTTGAGAGAAGATACCTACACAGACCTTGGCATTGGATCTGATGAAGTCTGACGCGTTTGATAGAAAAAATGCTAAGTATATCAATGGTCAATTAGATACCCTGTCGAACGCCGTGCCTCCGTATCTAAAAGGACCTTTCGTCGAGTCGTCATGCCTTGCTAACAATAAAAAAGGAACGTCCACGGTCTAGGCGCACGCAAACAAAATAGACGGGGAGAGAAAAAAAAAAAAAAAAAAAAAAAAGGGCAAACGAGAAAAAAAAAGATACGGAACAATCAATAGGCTTGTTGCGGTGGCATCATTCCTCCATAGGCTCCGGCCATTTGTTGCGTGTGCTGCTGTTGCTGCAACTGTGCCTGCAGCTGGGGAAGGTCACGGAACCACGGATGCTGGAGCGCATCATGTGCACTGATCCGCATCTCCGGCCGTAATTGAAGCATTCGGTTTAAGAGATCTAATCCGAGCGGATCGATCTGGGGAAGAATGAGGCCAAGATCTTGCGTTGCGTATACATGGAAACTAGACCTGTACTCCGGCAGCTGGGAGATTCCGGGCCATGATCGCTCGGATGGCGTCCCCATGAGACGGAAAATCTTCTGCAGTTGGTCTTCGTTGGTGGTTCCGGGAAACAGCGGTCGGCCCGTGTACAGTTCAGCCATGATACAGCCAGCCGACCAGATGTCAATGCTCGTGTTGTATGTCCTGCTGCCGAGAAGAACGTCCGGAGCGCGATACCAAAGGGTCACGACCTCGTTGGAGAACGTATTCACGGGGATGCCGAACGCGCGAGCCAGCCCGAAATCTCCCAGCTTTAATTGCCCTTTCTTGTTGATCAATAGGTTTTGCGGCTTGAGATCACGGTGCAGTACTCGGTTTTCATGGCAGAAGGCAATGCCTTTCATCAGTTGGTGCATAAACGACTTGATTGTCGCTTGGTCTAATTGTCCCCGATCGCTTCGCGTGTCCATGTACTTCTTCAGATCCTTGTCCATGTATTCGAACACGAGCATGAGCTTATTCTCCGTGTGAATCACATCATAAAGGGATACGATATTCTCATGTTTTAACTCCTTCATCAACGAGATCTCGCGAATGGCCGTCGACGGTGTTCCTTCTTCGGAATCGAGGTGGATTTCTTTCAGAGCGACGAGCTCGCCTGTCTGTCGGTTTCGCCCTTTGAACACCTGCGGACGTTAGTCTTAGAATTAATCATAGGCGCAGGGCGGGTCGATAGAAGCTTGCGATGAAAGGAAGGCGCATAACGTACGGTCGCGTATGTCCCCTCGCCCAACTTTTGCTCGTTAGTCAATTCCGGTATTCAAGCTCAGAAGTATTCAGGATCTTACCTTCTCCAGTTGTTGAAACGAACTGGGCGGTTGTTTATCCATGGCGAGTGCTGGAGGAGAGGCGTTGGGGGTTAGAAGGGGCTGAAATCACCAGTTGGGAGCTTCCAGCATTCGTGCTGCTACCTACATATGTAAGCCTGTAAGGTGTGTACGGTAGGATGGGGAGGTTGGCGGGGTTAAGACCGAAATTGGAAATACGTAATTTCAGCCCAGTGGAGGCTATGTCGGTCCGGGCGCGCAGGCCCTCAGGCTCCAGGCTGCAACTACACTTCCATAGGTTTCTGAATATTTTATTGTATATTGCTTGCTTTGCTTTCTCTCTGATGTAAGAATATTAAGTCTGTTGACCAGGCAGGCTTGCAGAACATCCGATCACAGCAAGCTGTGCGGAGCGGCGATTACACCCGCGACAGATATATATCGGGCGAGCATGGTCTCCAACTACCTACCATATAACAACCCTATATCTAGTCAAGGAACGCCATCATCGGCCCAGAAGACTCAAAGTGCATCCAATAAAGCATACCCGGCCCGTCGGGTCCTTAAGTGACACGCAGACCACCTGGAATTAACCTAACTCGACAAGCAGTCCTCTCTTAAGTACCTGAACGAAAAACGATGGAGACGACGGCCTATAGCCCAGAACCAAGTTTCCCAATTCTCCCACAAAATAAACTCTCAGGGCTACTGGAGCAGAATATTAATGGCCTCAAACCAAATCTACCATTTAACCGGAATTGTGTCTCTCGTTTCAAAGACAATGTCTGACATAAGCTTGTTAAAATTACCACATATTATATGAAAAGGGTCGGTAGCTCAGGGGTAGAGCAAGCGGCTGCAGCATCCTGTATCCGCTTCCGCTAGGTCCCGCGTTCAAATCGCGGTCGGCCCTAAAATCTTTTAATGGGAGATTTCTTTTTATTTTTTCGGCTTTTGATTGCAGACGATCTTCGTTCGCTATTATCATAGAATCGATACATGGATGGATTAAGCCGAGTTACCTATGTTTAGATGTTCTCAAGCGAGAGGCTACTAAGTAGTGCGCCTATAGACACCGCATCGTTAAATA